>VMDR010001024.1:0-153851 GCA_007922815.1 Macrotus californicus
GGGGGGGAGGGGAGGGGAGGGGAGAGGAGGGGAGAGGAGGGGAGAGGAAGAGACAGGCAGACAGAAAGGTGGCTGTGGCTTGTTGACTCAATCTTATATAAACAGGACAGTCTACATGTATTCCCACATACATGCATGTGAGAGCCACGTATTGGGGATGATACTAAGAGCTAACATTTCTGTGGCCCTTACTACCCGCCTCACATGAGCCCTATAAGAAGACCACTATTATTATCTGCATTTTACAGTATCAGGAGATTGAGTTCCAGAGAGATTGCGAAGTTTCTCTAAGGTCATATAGTGAGACTGTTAAACAGTGAAACAGTGATCCATGAACCACTGTTTGTCACAGCCCTGTTTACCTTGGAAGGGGCACCTGTCCCGTGCACGGTGGACTTCGGATTAAAATACAGGAAGTCTTGTTCGCGACTCCAGGTTCCGACCTCCATCATTCTCCTGCACAGTAATTTAGAACACGGGCATATTACATTTATTTTGTTGTTCCTTATCGGTGGGCCTTCAGGTCGTTCCCTGTTTTCCTCAGGACACACTCGTCTTCTGGGGATATTCTTACACATCTCATGAATATGTGCACGTTTTTTTTTCGGAGTAGTTACCCAGACAAAGAATTTTTGACCGATCCTCCTGCCAAGAAGGTTTACTGGTCTAAACCAAGCTGTGACTAACGGCGAGCTCTTGAAGCTCTCGTTTCCTTGTGTAAGGGTCTCAGCAAGACAGTTACATGCAGGATTCACCAAGAGGGTACAGGATTTTTTAAAATCTAGCAAAATGTATTTTATTATTAATTTCATATATTCCCCATAATGTGAATACTGTGAGAGCAGCATGTTTACTGCAAACTGTTCTTTGCCCAAAGAAAGAATAAGCAACATACTGAATTCCCAGCTTCAGGCAGATTTTCTCTGCCTCTTTGTTTCTTGTTAGTGTCGTTCTACCTCTTGGCATCCCAGAGTCTGGGTGGCATCACTACCGTGAGCCAAGCGACATGTCTGCCTGGACGGTTTTTGCAGAGCGAGGTGCTCTTGAGTGGGGGTGTCGGGGAACTCGGCCTCTCTGACTCCTACCCGTGGCTCAGACCTTGGCTTCAGCGGAGAAGTTGGCGTGGCCAGAGATCACGTACCCCCTTTCCTGACTCCCAGATCCATGCTTATTTTGCCTAATCAACCTCTGTCCTCATCTTTCCCAGATAGATTAGAAAGTCCGTGAAGATCCCTGAAAGGAGAGAGAAAGCTCTGAACTCACTAAAAAATAACTGATTCTAGGCTCAGTGACATGAACTTTTTA
Organism: Macrotus californicus; assembly: GCA_007922815.1. Lineage (NCBI taxonomy): Eukaryota > Metazoa > Chordata > Mammalia > Chiroptera > Phyllostomidae > Macrotus > Macrotus californicus. The sequence goes on from VMDR010001024.1 coordinate 1,306, forward strand.
TAAGACAACACAAATGCTACAGATAGTGAGACTGGCCAGCTTCCCAGGAGGTCAGCCCCCTGTGGGCTTTGTGCATGACTGCCGCCCTGGTACTACTGAGAAAGCCTTCTGTGGCTCTGATTTATGTGGAGTGACAGCCCATCAATTTTTAAACCTCACCCAGCAATTCCTTGCACTGTTGCCTTCTTCAGCCTCCAAGGATCACAACAAAGTTATGAGTCCGTGTGCTAGTCCACGCCGGCATTTTAACCAGATCCGGGCTTTTCTTTGGGTCATTTCATGAATTGTGCACTCACCAGCAGCATTGCAAAGTGAGAGTTTTTCTTTGTTATTGTTTTGTTATGACCTACAAGAAACCTCCTGATTCAGGGATCAAAAAATCATAGTAAATAAGACTCTGGATTTAGGGATACAGACTTGCCATGATGTTGTACTAACTCAGCTTTAGCTGTTTTGTCCATTAATGAGAGAAATGGTATTTACCTACCTCCTAGAATGGTAAGAAGAGAATGTCTGAAATGTTTGCTAGTTTCCAGTATTTTACATTTAAATTATAGAAACGTATGTTTCATTTCCCCCCCCCCCCCCCCAGAAACAATACTCTTCAGGACATGGGTGGGAAGGCAGGTTGGTGAAAGGGTGCTTTTAAATCATCTTTGCTTTTGTCTCTGTTCTTAGGGGAGAGCAAATAGGGTGATTGTTGAGGGCCGTGGTACAAGACTGCCGGGTTTGAATCCCAGCTGCACCATTTATTAGTGATATGACCTTCAGCAAGCCACTTGACCTCCTGGTTCCTCATTTTCCTGGTCTGAAACGGGAAGTTTGAGAATTAAGTAAGCAATTTTTAAAAAGTGCTTCGAACAGTGTCTGGCTCATGATAAGTGCTTGATAAACGCCAGCCGCTGTTGTTATTTTTGCAACCCCAAAGACAAGTCATCTGTCTTGTCCTTAGACTCCCCCTGCCTGTAGAGTGGGTCAGGCCAGAAGAGTGGGGCAAATGCAGTGCCAGTTTCCCTGGAAGGGACAAGGTGACATGTCAGGGATGGTTTGCTAGTTTTATACTTGCCGCATTTAAACAGACAGAAGGAGTTTTTGGAAGTTTGATATTTCATCTCTGGGGAAGAGAAGGAGGCACCGCCGCTGGTGGGAGTGCCGGTGGGAGGGTTTTGCCCCGGTACTTGCGTTGGCTCATGGGTTACTGTCATTCGTTCCGGGGCAGGGGACAGTGATGTTGCCTTTTTCCCCACTGAATTGGATCTTCTGTGTGTAGATAGGTTTAATTATTAAAAATGAAGATTTATTTCTAAGTGATGAGCGGAAGTGATCAATATGCATTATATTTATGGACTCTTTGTTACTTCATGGCCACAGAAATATCCACAATTGAACACTTGCAGGGAAAATCTGGGCTTTTAAAAATTCATTGCCTGAATATTCTCTAATCTTGAAAAAAAGTTGCTGTAATCAGTAAACTGATTGATTACCTGCAAAGAAGGATGGCCGGAGTGAAATCTCAAAAGGTCATTTGTTTGACTCTGGTTATCGTGCAAGGGATGTTACATTTAGTGAGAATAGGTGCTATAGACAGGTGTGCTAGTTCGCTGGGGCCGCCATAACAAAATACGGCAGACTTGCTGGTTAAATAACAGAAATGTATTTTCTACAGTTCTGGAGGCTGGCAGTCCAAGACCACGGTGGTAGCAGGATTGGTGTCCCAAGTCCCTTCCCCTTGGCTTGCAGATGGCTGCCCTCTTGCTTCCTCCTCATGTGGTCTTTCCCCTGTGCACAGGCTTGCAGATGGCTGCCCTCTTGCTTCCTCCTCATGTGGTCTTTCCCCTGTGCACACACCTCTCTGGTGTCCTTCCTCTTATAAGGACACCGGTCCTGTTGGAATAGGACCCATCCTAAAGCCTCATGTAACCTTAATCACCTCTTTAAAGCCCCTATCTCAAATACAGTCACATTTCATTGTACTGGGGTTAGGACTTCAATATCTGAATTTTGAAGGGACACAGATCAGTCCATAACGATAGGTGTTGGAAATTGAGTGAAATTGGGAGGGATTTTCAGGCATAGTCCTACTAAACAGCACTGTGACGGCTGCAGTGGGAGATTTTTCGGGCTGCCACTGGGTTGAGCAGGGACAGCCTATACATGTCATCATGGTAGCCTCATTGTCCCCAGGGAGCCGAGACCACACATGCTGCCAGAATGGACACTTGTCGTTTGCAGCTGGTAGGTGGTTGGGAGGGGGCGTTCAATGAAGAACCTTCCTCTCAAGCCATTCCTGTGATAATTTAGTGTGTTGTCGAATTTTGTGTGAGCCATGAAGTGCTAACTAATCACAGACTGGTGGGATGGAATTTTTTCCCTAACACGTTTACATAGTTCTGTCACTACAAAGTCATTTTATCTTCACTGCTTAATTATCATCCTAATGGAGGGGAATATAGTGTGGAAAATGCAGACACTGATTCATTTCCAGCTTCCTGATCTCTATCAGTAGCTTTCACATTCTAGGTTCTAATTCTAGCTCTCTTTCTTGCTAAGCAAGCTGCTTGGCCTCATGTTTCTCATCTAGAAAAGGATGGGATTGGCCAAGTTATATTGTTGGTTTGCAGATTTAGTGTACAAAAGACTCAGCACATTACAGAGCGTACATTCATGGGGCCCCACCTCGGAGAGACTGATTCAGCAGGGCCTTAGACGGGCCCAGGAACCTCTGTCGTTAGCAGGCATCCCTGAGTTAGCCTACACTGGTTCCTCCTGGCCCACTTTGAGAACCTGATCTGGGTTCTCTCATAGTCATGGAAACAGATGAGATTGGGAATTGGAATAGAGTTGAGAAAAAGCCGGAATTTGAGAAACAGTAAATTTTGAACACTTCTTACTGCTTCTTTTAGGCCTTGTCCCCAAAGGTCCACACTTTAAATTTTATTTTGTGCCCATGTGCAGCTTCAAAGTGTGAGGTCATAAACGCAGTCTACTATAGGGCACAGAATGGAGAGGAAGCTCTCTAACATTAGGTCGACACTTTCTACTGTCCCAGACTCCCCCCATCTGGCATTACAGATCTTTGGGCTGAATGGTTGGTCGTGCCTTAACTGGACACTGGCTGGCTCAGCCGTGTCTCCTCAGGGGTCACACATGGAATTCCTTTTTCTTACCCCCACGGTGGAATGGCTCCGCTCTCTCAGGCAGGGCTGTAGAAGAGAAAATGAATCCAAAATGGATGAAAAAGAAAAAAAAAATCACAAGGAGCCAGAGGGTGCTTTCCAGGAGACTGGGGACTAGAGAAGACCAGGAAAGGCCCGGCTGGTGGAGAAATGGGAAGGAGCCCTGGTTTTGCTCCAAAAAACCTAAGTGTCCTATATCAGTTTTCCATTGCTGGGTAGCAAATTACCACAAATGTAACAGTATAGCATCTATAGTTTCTGTGGGTCTGGGTGCTGGCTATAGGTCAGCTGGGTCCTTTGATGAGACTCTTAAAGGCTAAAGTCAGAGTCAGCTGGGGCTGCAAGGTCACCTGAAGCAGTGACATTTTCCAAGGCACTGTTTGTTGGCAGAGTTCGTTTTTGCGCAGTTGTGTGATCGACGTCCTCATTTTCTCGCTAGCTCTGGTCCAGAACCACTCTTAGCTGTAGAGGCTGCCCTTGGGTCCTTGCCACCTGGTCCCCGCCTTTCATACATGGTGGCTTACTTCTAGGTGAACATCTGCTGCTACTTATGCCCTTCAAGTGCTCACCTGATTAGGTGAGGCTGGTCCAGAATAATCTCCTTTTTAAACACTGTGTTAACCCAAAGTTAACTGATTAGGACTTTAAACCTGCAAAATCCTTTCACCTTACAGTGTAACATCATCACAGCCACGATCGCCCATTGTATTCCTAGACTCTCCCCTAGTCATGGGGAGGGAACTGTGCAGAGCGTGGTATCAGGAGGCAGGAATCTTGGAGCCCTCTTAGATGAGGCCAGGGGGGAGGGAGGTTGGGTAAAAAAGAAGAGATTGAGAAGTACAGACTGGTAGTTACAAAGTAGTCGTGAGGATGTAAGTACAGCACAGGGAATATAGTCAATAATATTGTAATAACTGTGTGGTGCCAGGTAGGTACTGGAACTTTGTAAAGTATGATTGTGTAACCAGTGTGCTGTACACCTGAAACTACTACAAAACAACATGGAATGTAAGCAGTAATTTCAAAAAAAGAAGAACAAAGAAGATCCAAGAATTGTTACTCCATGTCCAAGGATTGTTTATTGTATGTTGGGCACTAAATCCTGACAATTGGTTAGAAACTCTATAAAAATATTAATTTCTAGGGACCTCAAATTAATTATCAATTCTAATCTGCTGCTTTTTGAGAAATGCAGTTAAGCTGAACGAAGTATCTAGCCCTTCCTCCCAGAATCTTTAGTCACAGAATGCAGGAAGCCCTCAGGGCTCACCTATATTAGCTGCAGTCCCTGTGTGGGGAGACCGCCTCCGCATGGAGACTTCCCAAGGCCCAGGGCAGATGAGGCTGCAAGTTGGCTGGCCCTTTCCGTGGCTTCCTTTTCTGTGTGTCTCTTAGTTTTTTTTAAAGATGAGCTCCAAGCACTCATTAATCTGGAGCTCACTGATGTCAATGAACAGTTTTCTTTGTTTCCTATTATTGCCTTGTGAATTAGAACATTTTTCTTCTAGTGTGTTTACCAGTCAGTTAGAAAATAAATGGAAATCTTGGTTAAAATGAGCTTTTGGTTGTTTATTTGTATTTGTATAATCTTCATCATTTTTGCGATGACTCACAGTCAAGGAATTACAGAGCTGTTGGTGGGGGTGGGAACTAGGGAAAGCTTTTATGATCCAACTGCCTCCCAAAAATCCCTTTTTTTGTGTGGTTGACAATTTGATTGACATCCATTGAGTAATTTCCCATGCCTCCCCCCACCCCATATTCAGTGATACTTGGTAGTTTTTTTATCCCTTTTTTAAAAGCTTTTATTTATTTATTTATTTTTGCATTTAATCTTTATCGTATTTTTTCTGTTAACCCTTTAGTTCCCTTTTACCCCCACCCCCACCCCTCAGCTGTCAGTCAATTTAAATATAAATACGATTGAATATCTTTACATTTCTTTTATCTGGAGTTAAATCTTACTATTGACAAGACAATGCCTGTCTATGGCAGTTTGTATTGAAGCTTCCTGTCCAGATGGCCCACTGCTAAATGACCTTCCAGGTGGATAGACCCACTCTTAGCTTGAACAATGACTGTTACCAAATAAGAATCTAGGAACTGGCCGAGTACAGAGACTGTGGCTGTGTTAAGTGGGCACAGAAAGTCCTTAGCCTGCATGCGAGACTAAAATAATGCGTGACCTAGCCCAGTCTCAGAGCTTAATGATGGACTGCTTGCCAACTCGGACATGAGTGTGGACTAAATTCCCAAGGTGGAGAAGACAGTGTGGTCATAGGCCCTCTCTTCCAACTTCTTATGTCTCAGCACTTGGTTACAGGTACAAATGAGGACACATCTTTTATATGCACGTGAGAAAGGCTGACTCATTTTGCTACTTCTGCCATTCCTGACATCACTATACCACACCCTCCTGGGCTCTGGAGCCTGGGGTTTGTGCTTCACACTTTGCCTTATATAATTCATTTGTCCATTTATTTACCCTCCGTTAGAACGAGGGTTCCTTGAGGTCAGAGATAGCGTCTCCTGTGTCCTTCTGGCGATCATCTTTGTATCTGTCACTTACTATAGTAATTCCTTGTCTGTGGGCCCCAGACCGCTAGGAACGAGATATTTCAGAGTCTGCATATCTGCGTATGGACCCAGGGTTTTATATGGGTGACTCTTTTTCAAATGTATTTAGCTCCTCATGAGATGAAAAAAGTCAAGTTCTTTAAAAGCTCACTCACTGACTCTATTATCGTTTGAGTCTTTTCTCAATCAGTATTTACCAGACCACAATAAAAGGTGCCCTCGGCTCACATGTTGAGGGCCACTGCCCATCAGCAGCTAGCAAGGAGCTTTGTGTTTTGAGGTATTTAGGATATTTCCATATCTGAAGTGTCTCACCCCGTGTTTCTTCTATGCGGTATGCAGAGGAAGCTGGCAGGGTGTTATGCTTCTCCTTTGTAGCACTAATACCCATTTCACTTTGTTAATTATTTGAATGAATATCTGATTCATGTTCCCATCCCCCGTGGACTACAGACTTCTGATCCTCAGGACTGTCTGTCACTCACTGCCTAACAGAATTCGTGAGTGGTTAGGGAACACTCTAATCTGAGATACATCTTTTTCTGCTTTTTAGAAGTTGGGAATTCCTGTAGTAAGTAATATGATTCCCAAAGGTTGCTAGTCTCGGAACCACAGAATTAAGAAGACTACCTTACCAAATTTTTATGTTAAAGCAAAATGTATGCCACCTGGTGACAGACTAGGGATTAGCATCTTGCAAAAAAACAGTTGTGTAGATCAGTGGAATAGAATGGAGAGCCCAGAGATAAATCCTCACTTCTCTGGTTGGTTAAAGTACAACAAAGGAGGCCAGAACATACACTGGGGTAAAGACAGTCTCTTTAATAGGGAGTATTTGGGAAAACTGGACAGATACATGTAAAAAAAAATAGACCCCTTTCTACACCACATACAGAAATAAACTAAAACACATTAAAGACTTCGATGTAAGACCTGAAATGGTAAAATTCCGAGAAGAAAACACAGGCAGTAAACTTGGTGACGTCGCTCTTAGCAATTGCATTTTGGATATGTCTCTTCCGACAAGGGCAACAAAAGAAAAAAATCCACGAGTGGGACTACATCCAACTGAAAGTGTTTGCACAGTGAAGGAAACATCAACAAAATGAAAAGACAACCCACTGAGTGGGAGAAGACAGTCACAAATGATACATCTGATAAAGGTCAATATCCAAGCTATGTGAGGAACACATACAACTTAACACCAAAAACAACCCCAAACATCCAATTAAAAAGTGGGCAGAGGACCTGAATAGGCACTTCTCCAAAGAGAAAATACAGATGTCTAACAAACATATGAAAAGATGCTCAACATCACTAATTATCAGGCAAAGGCAAATCAAGTCATCAGTAAAGTAATCAATAACAAGTGTTGGCAAGGCTGTGGAAAAGGGGAACCCTTGTACACTGTTGGTGGGATTGTAAATTAGTGCAGCCACTGTGGGAAGCAGGATGGGAATTCCTCAGAAAGTTAAAAACGGAGCTGCCATACAAGCCAGCAGTTCCCCTCTGGGTATTTACTGGAAGAAAACAAAAGTGCTAATTCAAAAAGATATTTCACCCCTATATTTATTGCAGCATTCCTAGTAATAGCCAAGGTAGGGGAGCAACCTAGATGTCCATCAATAGGTGAATGAAAAAAGCTGTAACTGGAATGTTATTCAGCAGCAAGGAAGAATGAAATCTTGCCTTTTGCCGCAACATGGATGCAAAATGAGATGAGTCAGAGAAAGACAGATACCAGACGATTTCACTTATTTGTGGAATCTAAAAAAACAAAGCAAATGCATAAATAAAACAACAGACCTGTACATACAGAGAATAAGTTGATGGTTGCCAAGGAAGAGGTGGGTAGGAGGGTGAAAATTCAAAAAATAAACTTTATGGAAGTCATGCAGGGTTAGCTCAGTCTTCCTTGGCCAGCACCGCCCCCCCCCCCCCCCCCCCCCCCCCCCCCCCCCCCCCCCCCCCCCCCCCCCCCCCCTGCAAACCCCCAAAGAACTGGAATCTTGGCTAATTCTCATATTGAGTAAGTCTCATTAACTTTACTATTTAGTTTTTACAGTAAATTATTATATGTTTTACCTGAAATTAAAGTAAGCACTATTCTGGATTTGCCCCTGACTTCCTACTAGGAAGCCAGGGTTTTTGCATTTGCATTTAACATTGTTGGTTTTTCCAGATCTGAAAAATAATTTGGAAATAATGTGTAATTTTAGTGAATTTTCTATAGACTGTTAACTCCTTAGCAGTGAATTTTATGGAAGAAATAACTTTTATTTGAAACAAAGATAGCCTTAAACATTATTTATGTTTTATGAGTTTGTATAAGCCTTGTTACTGGTGATGATTTTTCTGATAATTTTGGTAAAACATTCATTTTTTAAAAGTCTTTGAATAGCTTAAATTTACTGGTTTGTATTAAATGAGAGTGAAGATATTCCTGAGATTTCCTAGAATTAGAGTCAATCCAAGTTTTGGGTTAAAAAATAAGTAAAGAATAGGTTTCTCTGTTTTGCAAAGACTAAGGTTTCCCTGGGGGAAAGTAGGTTTTTTTCCCCTTACTGAATTCAGATCCCTTACTTAGCTGAAAGCTGTTTGCATGCACTGTACGGGGGACCTGGTGGCCTTACGTCCTTTCTAGGCCAGCCATGAGATTACATGAGATATAATGTACAATGCCTGGCGTGGTGAGGAGTCATAAATATTAGAAGATGAAGATATTTATTAACGACATGTCGCATGTACCCAGGTATTGCGCAGGGTGCTAAAGATTCATCCATTATATCCATCCCTCCATATATAGCCTCAAGGAGCTGAAATTCTATTGCAGGAGTCAGACGGTAATTAAACTTATAATTAGACTAAATTAGTTGTGATCACTGCTCGACATAGAGAACCACCCTGGTATAGGGAGTAGCAGCAGAATTAGATCAGCGATAAAAAGCCGAAACAAGGGCAAAAGCCTTTGGAAAAGCCAAAAATAGATGCCTTATTGTCCCTTCCTTGTACCAAACCATTTTCACTTCAGTTACTGAAGAAACTCCGGTCCCGGTTCCAAGCCTTTTATCTACTTTAGACAGATTCTAACCCAGCTGCATGTAGATAAGGGATTAGATTTAGTGGGTTAGAAGGGAAATGGGAGATGGAAGGAAGGGTCAGGAGAAAAGGAACTGATCCCACCCAGCTTTCCAATAGTAGCAAGGTGATAGCTTAGCATTGGGGTAGGGTGGGAGGGCAGGGGCCCCAGACCGCATTTTAAGTGCTCAAAAAATATTCAGTTAGCAATGATCTATGTGTGGAGTTGAAGTGTCTCATTGTAGCATTTGATAGGTGGAGCAACGGCCTTGAATCACCAAAAAGCTGTAAAATCGTGCTTTGGGCACTTCAATAAAGCAGAGGAATGAGCAACGAGCACAGGCCCTCTGCAGTAGGTTTTGGCGCCACCAGCATGTGAGTTCCTTGAAGGCAGTGACCATGTCTCATTCCTATCTGTACCATCAGAACTTGTCCAAGTCCAGCCCAAAGCGGTGAGTTGTTGGGTAGACGTCCTCTGACTGTAGCAGATTAGAGAGGGTCACTGCTCTGACAGATCTTCATGGAGATACTAGTATTAGATGTGCACAAAACCAGATGTACAGGCACACCGTAAATTCAGCATCCCTGCTTCCAGCTCTGTAACAGCAGAAATGGTTCAGCAGCGTCTTCGTCATGTCTCTGTTGACATGATGTTTTTAACTATAATAAAACCACAGATCTACTGTTAGTAATGCTGCCTTTCATTCACTGTTTTGTTGCGACTGTGTGAGCACACACTTATCACACTGTGTGCCTGGCCTTGGCTCCATCCTGTGGGGCAGATTGGTGAAGACTTCTCCCTGCCCTCAGACAGTTCTGGGTGTAGAGGATATCTCTAAATTCAGTAACTATTGTTATGGGTTCATTTATGTCCCCCTAAAAGATATCTTGAAGTCGTAACCTCTGGTACCTGTGATTGTGACCTTATTTAGGAGTAGGGTCACTGCGGATGTGATTAAGTTAAGATGGGGTGCTACTGGAGTGGGGTGGGCCCTAATCCAATATGACTGGTGTCCTTATAAGAAGAGGGAAATTTGGGCACAGACACACAGGAAGAACGCCATGTGGAGAGAGACAACAACACAGAAGGAGGGGGACAGCAGGCCATGTGAAGTTGGAGGCAGGGATTTGAGTTATGCTGCTACTACAACCCAAGGAGTGCCTGGCACTACCAGAGGCTGGGAAAGCCTAGGAAGGATCCTCCCCTAGAGGCTTGGAGGGAGCATGGCCCTACCAACACCTTCTAGCCATTGGACTTCTAGCCTGCAGAATTGCAAGAGTCAATTTCTGTTGTCATAAGCCCTTCAGTTTTTGGTACTTTATCACAGCAGCCCGAGGAATGGAATACAACTGTAATGCATTTCTGTATGAATCAGAGTTCCAGAAGGAAATAGATGCTCACTCCAGCAGGGTGACTGAGGGGACTTTAAAGAGGGCGCTGTTTACAGAGGCTTGGGCAAGATTAAGAAGAGCCTCCAAGGGCTGGGGAAGCATTCCGGGGTTGGCAGCAGGTTCCATGGGCACTCCCAGGCCTGAAGAACCAAGTGAAGGGAAGGTTCCTGAACCCATGAAGAGCTGCATTTGCAGCTGGGGTGTAGGAGTGGGGCCTGATTACAGCCCTAGCCAACCCCGTGCCCTTGAGAGAGAGAGAGAGAGAGAGAGAGCGCGCGCTGGGGAGTTTGGTCATATGCTGGCCTCTTTCTCCTCCCGCCCTCCTGTTGCCGCTGAGCCTCTCATTGGCCAAGGGTGGAAACAATGGAGAGTAGGCTTGGAAGGAGAACTGGAGAATATCCAACATGCTCGGAGTGAGGGGTACGTGCCATTCACATGTACCTGTTCACTATAAGAAGGAAAGAATCCAAAGTGTAAGGCGGTATTGTGTGTCGCACTGGTTCTCAACAAATACTGTGGGTGTGGATCTAGACGGCCTAGCATTGTTCTTGTTGGAGTCCAAGATGCAAGGTGGTGGAGTTCATTCAATAGACTTTTATTAAGTACCTGCTGTAGTGCCAGATAGATGGCCCTGGGGATAGCACTAAGCAGAGCAGACTCTGTCCTTAACCTCACAGAACTTACAGACGAGCGAGTGCCAAGTATATTAACAAGGTTATAGTCCCATGGGACTCGACTTTGCTCGTAACAGCATGGTTTCAGTGTAACTTTAAATTACTTACGGGATGTCACCCTTCCCCTGGGGACTGCAGGCTTTGTGAGGGCAATGAGGGGTCTCTCATGTTTACTGCCAGGACCCAGCACCTAGCCTGACACCTTGTTCCTGGTGGGTGCTCAGTGAATGAATAAATGGAAGGAAGGAAGGAAGAAAGGAAGGAAGGGAAGAAGGGAGGGAGGGAGGAAGAAAGGAAGGACTTTCTATTATATTTGCCATTTTTCTTCTACCCTCTTATGTTCAGTAGTTGGGGCCTACAAATTAAATTGATATTAAAACAGATTATCAAGAGAAAAAAGAAACAGGCTGAATTACATACTTAACGCCCCCTCCAGAGTTTACAAAGAAATGTGGCTTAAGAAGGCTGTTAGAATTTGGAACTTATATACTGCCTTAATAGGGGATGGGATGGGCAAAGCAGGGCTTTTGGGAGAACAAAAGACGTTTTTTTAGAAGGGAGAGAGAGAGTGCGCGCACATTTATGGAAAAACAGATGATTTAGGGGAAAGGTAAATGGGGTTTTAGGAGAGCAGATGGGCGATAAGGTGGTTTGGTGATGGTCTGTTGAGATCGGAGCTGCTTCCCAGAGGGGGTTTTTGACAGTTGAGCCCCTTCGGGAGGCTCTGCTTTTCGGCAGATAAGAGATTTCAGAAACCCAAATGCTTTCAGTGCAAAGTTATTTCTGTGCCACAGTGGCTTATTCTAGACCCTTTCATTTCACTATTTGGGAATTTCTGAAAATTAGTGTGTGGCAGCAAACACATGAAATTGGACAAATGAAGTATAATAGGGAATTTGGCTATTGGAAAGGATTCTTCCAATGAATCCTTTACCAGGCAGGCATGCTAAAACAAAATGGGCTATAACTTGTTTATGGTATAAGTCTAACTTTAATTTATGGGAGTTGTGTTTTTCGTCGAGAGCATTCTTGTTCAGTTTTAGACATTGAAACCAAATATCTTTTTGATTTCTGTGGTCACTGTTCCCTTAAAGTGATTGGTTCGTAAGGATGTGCACTGACGTTACGCTAAAGCTTTAGTGTGAATGTGAAGTGATTCCTCTTGCACTGTGCTCTTCTCACATCTAAGTCAGCGGTTTCAGTGTAGACCAGCAGTTTGGGGGGATCTGTTTACTAGTCTTAATGGCACGGCCAAGTGTCTGCCACCTGCTGTCAGATGAAGAACCAAAAGGTGTCAAAGGGGCAGTTATATGATTCTTTCTTTCCCGGCTCTTAAAACATTTTCTGGTATTAAAGTAGGAGTGGGCCCCCCAAGGGCCCCCAAAGTACCATTTTTAAAAAGATACCAGATCTCCTTTGACGACCATATAAGGAAAACGTATCTAGGAAAAACACTGCAGAAGCCGTGAGCAGCTATGTTGTTTAATAGCCCCAGGATGGAGAGACTGGAACGTGAATGAAAAGCAGCTGACTTCACTATTTTCCCACAGCAAGTCTCTACCATTTCTGCATCAAGATGTAGAATGTGATTCTTAGAGATTCTCACTCCAATTACTGCATCCTTTATTTGAATGAGTGAGTAGAGAAGTTAGTTTTCCTACTTGTCAGTAGTGTAAGATGTCTTCTCAGCTTAAGAGTAATTAAGGAAAGTCCTTGTAAAAACATTAATGAAGGAAACCAAAAACAAGAGAAGGCACGTTCGAAAACCCACTGATCTGCTGCTTCTCAGTATGCAGTTTGAATTTTTGGATTAAAACTTTTCCTGCGTTCTTGAACTTGAGTCCCAGAGGAAGAGGTTGTGCTAACAGCCCCGCCCCCAATGTGAGGTTTTGCCAGAGCTTATCAATTGCTAGAAATATGCCGAGCAATAAGAAGACATTTCATAGCCTTGATGTAGGAATTATTTTCACAAACGCTGGCTTGAGTGTGTTCACCCGTGCTAGGAACTCCTAAGGTTACAAGTATGTATGAGGAAAAAGACTTTTACTCTGAGATGTAATCTCTGTAAGTAACCAGCTCGCTCAGTCAGAGGGACTGGTGAGTTACAGACCATGGAGGATTCTTGGAGACACAGGGCAAATGTATATTTACTGTCTGTGAAAAGGAAGATTCTCCAGCATTTGACAGGGACAGTCCTTCATTTGTGCTCGCCTTCAGGTGATGGTTTGCCTGCGATTGGGAGGCTTCCCAGGATGCAGGACGTCCATTGCTAAAGCCAGGAAAGTGCCCTGCAGTTTGTGACCCTTGACAGACTTCCCTGCTCATTGCAGGGTAGTTAGCATGCCTGGCCCTCATTCACCAGTGGTGCCCCCTGGTCATCGTGAGAACCCCAAACACCCCCATACATTTCCAGATGCCCCCTAGAGGCAAGCACTGCCCCTGTGAGGCTCGCCCAGGGTGTTGGGGCACCCTGGTCCCACTGACAAGACCATTGCTGGAGTGAGGTGGATGGATGCAGGAAGCCGTCTTCAGTCTTCAAACTAATGCGGTTCATTCAAATGCCTTTGGCGCACGCATGCACATACACACACAAAGGAGCAGGGGACGAGGTGACAATGTTAATTTTTAAAAATCCAATGCATGGGGAAAAAGGAGATTGATTGTGAGTATAAACCTTTAGTCAGGTTCTCATTCATTTGTGGGTTTTATTGACAAGTTATTACTGGTTCCCACAGAATTTCTAAATTAACTTAACACAGTCATGCAAGATGTCCAACATTTAGATTATCTGGGTGGCTAGGAGAGACAGTGGGCCTCCATCCACTCCCCATCTCGTCTCCTTTGAATCAGATAGTCAGTTTCTAGTGAGAGTACATTCTTCAAAAGGGATGAGACAGAAGATGGGCAGCTTCTGACTTGGGAAGACCTAGGATAATATCAGTAACCGTGAGGGCAGAACACGTTTTGAAAAATCTCTAATTACAGGTCTGGTGTGTAGAGCTCAAGCGCATGTTATTATTATCCACAAGGAATGTAGATGCTAAGCTCAATTTTATTGATCAAAAAAAAGCCCAGCCTGTTCTATTATTTAAGGGGGTTTAAACAGATTATACTGGGTAACCTTGGGTTGAGACATATTTCCTTTACATTCCTAAATTGGTCACTATATTCTTCATGTAACCTGATCGATCCTCATCTTCTCCCTCTAAACATAAGCTTGTGCACAGAGATGCAGCTGGAAGTCATGTTGTCATGACAACAGTTACAGGCTGGGAGGAAGGACTCCTTCAAATGGCCAGTGGCTGGGCTTTTAATCGCTGATTTATAGCGATAGCAAAACTAAAGAGGAATATAGAATTTGTAATTATATGTTATTTTGGCTCTGTTTTCACTTTTATCACTGACATGCAATTTGCGAACATGCATTAAAGATATAATTTTCACGCTAATGCACACAACTCCATCTCATCTATTTTCTATCTTGTCAGTAATAATATTCTCAAAACATAAGGATTTTCCTGCTCAAAACTTTCGTAACATTTTGTTGCTATATAATGAATCCTGAGCTTGTGAATGCTGTTGTGAAGCCCCATGAAAAGGAGCTTCCACCTCCCATTCACCTTTCTCTCAAAGGCATCAATGTGCAACCCACACATGTACCAACCATCCTTGACTCCAGACTTCAGGAGCCAAGGGAGAAGGGTGTCTCTTACAAACTACAAACTAAGTAGAAAATTGACCTGAATGATTTGTCTCTGAAAGGAGGTGGCAGTACAGGGAGGAACAGGTTAATTTTTAAAATGCATGCTTAGGGAAAATTTTGTGGAAGAAGCAATCCTTGAAGAATGACCAAGTTTTGGTTTGGGGACAGGTAGAGACGAAGGAGACACCAGTCTAAGGGAACAGCATAAGCAAAGGCACATGGATGCTAAAATGTGCGTTCGTTGGGAGACCCAGTACGTTGGGAGACCAGTGAGGATCCATTTTGCCTGGATTGGAAGGGGCGGAGGGCGTGAGATGTCAGAGGACATGGAAGCCATTGAGGAGGGCACTGGATGCACTGCCATGCCAAGGGCAGTCAGTTTGGTTTGTACAGGAAGGGGAGTAAGAAGTGGTTGAGAAGGCGGTTCTCTGGGAATTGCTAGCAGCAGTGGGATGAGAGGGGGCAGTGTCGTCACAATGGCTGACTGTGAACCATTCTCAGATCTAGGCGAGTTCCTGAGGACTGGGACGGACACACTGCTGTGGGGATGGAACGCCAGGCAGGAGTGTGGAGCTCTGTACTGCTCTGGATTTGGTTCCTGAAACAGACCAGTTCGCACACTGACGGACATGACTTACAGGCGCAGCTGTGGTGCGGGACTGCCTGCCTTGAGCAGCTCTAGCTCTGGGACATAGGTCGCCTTCTCTGTATCATCTACAAAATGAGATAGCACCACCCTTAAAAGTAAGAAGAAGATGAATCAATAAGTGCAAAGTGCTTGGAACAGGGCTTCACACGTGATGGACTTCTCAGGGAACATTCATGCAGATGCTGATGTTGATGAAATGCAAAACCATTGCTGAGTACATGGCACTTCTTTATAATTTTCTCAAGCAATCTCAAGGAAGTAAGTTATCTGCCTCTATTCCTCACTAGACATCTCAGTCTGTCCCTTTAGGGACACTCACTCACAGTTAATTGGAAGGATAGTGGTTGACCATCCATCACGGGGCAAGCATAGTACTCAGTGCTAGGGTTACAAAGATGAAAATGCAAGGGCTTTGTCCTAAAGAAACACAGTGGCTTTTAAAAGGTGGCAGTTGGTTCATATAAAAGATTATAGGAAGAATAGTCCATATGTGACAAAGGACCACATGTGATAGGTCAAGAGAGAGAGAGAGAGAGAAGGAGCACGAGCGTGTGGGGGAGGGGGTGGAATTACTGAATACCATGTAATCTCTAAATTATTAATGCCAAGGTCCTTTTGATTTTAAAAAACACCTTTCTGAATGCTTAAATCATATATTTGTGCATCTATATTGGTAACTTATATCGGGCTTTTTCAACTGAATCTTACTATTGTCCATCATACTCCAGAATGAGTTATAGTAGAACACTTCTTTCAGTCTGGTTTCAAGGACTGGGCTTGAATTTCTGACGAGTGGCATTAACCCTAAAGAAACTTTAAATGAGAGAAATGGAAGATTGTGAATGCTTCAAAATTGTTGGCAGTTCCTTACCTAGAATTTTAATATTTAATCCTGAACTGCTTTTATATCCTTTCATTCAGGGGGCCACATTGTGTTTCTCATGACTTTCCAATTGGAGGCTCCAAAGAAATTTTTACCAAAAGGATCCCTCTTTTACTCCTGGCTCCCTGGAAGCCTCTAGACCAGTACTGTCGATTAGAAATACAATGTGAACCACATTTGTAATATTGAATAGTCTAATAGTCCAACAGGAGAAATTAATTTTAATCACCTATTTTGTGTAACCCACTCTATCTGCCATATCATTTTCACATGTAATCCATATAAAATTATTAATGGAATACTTTATATTCTTTTTATGGCACTACGTTTTCCAAATCCAGTGTGTATGTTACTCTGGCAGCCACCTCTCTTTAGACTAGGCACATTTCGTGTGCTCCACAGCCCCGTGTGACTCACGGCTGCCACACTGGACGGCACAGCTCTGGAACTTCAGGCTTTTCGGAGCCTTTGGCCACTTCAGTCAACTGTGCAGTGGCTGTTATCTCCGGCGATTTTTCATTAGTGTTCTTGTTCTTAAGGAAAACATGTCAAGCTAAACAGTGAGTTTGTTGAGGACCTCAGACAGTTGAGTTCATCACATGCCACACAGTTCATGGTGCATTTTCATCACTGGTGCGTATAGAAACCCTCTCCTGTTTCAGTGCTGATTTACTGCCTTTTATTCCTTTACCTCCCTTCTCTCCTCGCCACGCGTGGGCAGCCACCCTAGTGTGCTTAAAGTGTGACTTTTTGTTCAAAAGTATACTTGCGATGTGCACGGTGGTTTTGTGTGTGTGTGTTCTTAATTTATTGAAAGGGCATTTTTTCCCTAGTGCTGTGTTTTAAAATCCATATATAAGGGGTGTGTACATCTAATATAGTGCTTCTCGCTGCTGTATGGTGTTGTGTGGGAATCCAACACATTTTACCTTCCCCTTTGTTAGAATGGTGGGTTCCCAGGGTGTCTGCCTTTGCTCCACACCTCGGGCGATCCCACAGGGAACACCCTGCTGCGTGTCCACCTGTGGAACTGTGTGGGAAGGTGTGTGGAATATACACTTAGTGTTGCTGAGTCATAGGGTATATATATATTGACATGCTTTGGGAAAAGAATATTGATCTCAGTTTTTGATGGATATACTTTGACACAATCTCGTTCGGTGAAAGCCACAGCGTTGCGATGGTTTGTTGAATCGGACCCCTTTGACTGGCAGGGTGAGTCATGTTGGGGCTGGTTTTTTTAGGAGTAGCTGACAAATTCGGTTCTCACAGATACGTTTCTCAGATAGACCCAATGGCCATGAAAGACTTGGTCAAGCTCTCCCAGGGTGACCAGCTCAAATCTGGGCCAAGTGCAAGTGTAGCCTATATTCACAATAAGAAAATTTGCAATTCTTGCTCTATCTGCAGAGCAAAATATATATTTTAAATAAATTAGTCATCGAAGCAGAAAATGGAAGAAAAAATTTATTACCCTTAAAGAAAATATCCGTGGAAAATTTTCACTGAAAATACACTCTCGCCTTTAAAAGTAATTTATACTGTTTGGTTCTCCAAAGGGAATTTTTTCAGAGAAAACACAGTGTTTTCTTTCACTAGGTCCTTTCCGCTCCTGGCTCCACGGTTGGGTACTTCCCAGTGTAACGTTTCTAAAGAGAAGGACATAGCCTCTGAGTTCACTCATCAAAGCACATCTGTGACATCAGAAGACACACAAAGCTTGTTTCCACAAGGAAGGAAGCACAGACAGCTGTCTAGGGCGAAGTTCTCCACATAGTCATTCACTTGTCCCCACTGATCTCTGCCCGTTTTGTCCGCAACAAGGAAGACTTTGACACAGCAACTGATTCATTTGCTTCCAAAGAATGTTCCTCTATACCCACTTCTGAGATCTAAGGGCCATTTGTGTGTGCTGAGCAGAGTCTTCCCTCAAAGGCCTTGAGGTTATAGTAATTTCTTTCAGAGAGAACGTAATGGGAAGACAGTTGAGGAGGAAGATGCTTAGAAATACCAGAATTCAAGAGCAGATAGACCATCATTTACAAAAGGACACTAACTACCATTCGATCTAGAGAGAAGGAACAAAAATTTTGTGTGAGTCAGTTTTCACAAAGCAGAGGCTTAGATTTTTGAGATGAGAAAAAAAAAACTCTATTTCTGTAGCAATAATAAATTTGGAATTCTTCCCAGACACCCTGCAGATAAGAAACCTTTAACACTTCAAGAGCATTTTCTAGTAGGAAATTAATTACAGTATATTGGCTAGAATTTGAGGCCTAGAGGGTTAACCAGTACATTTGTGGGTGAATAAAAACTAGCAAACAGTAATTCTTGTTCCTTTTTTGACACCATAGAAAGTAGAACTCAGCAGGCAGGCTGATTAGCGGTATGTGCTCCCACACCCGTTTTCCCTTTTTCTCTGTCCTTCTTTCCCTTCACTGGTCTCCTCTTTCTTACAGCTTTCACTTGTATAGGTGTTATCTAGGCAGCCTCTGTGCTTTCAGAGAATGAAGCATAAAAAAGGGAGCCACTCTGGACCACATTCAGGAAACTTACAGTGAGCACCTCCTGTGTGTGAGACATATTGGTGGTACCTTGGTTGGTTAAATAAACAGAGGAGCAAGTCTAGTCCTTGCTTTAAGGAACGTAGATTGTTTAATTTGTGATTAATAGCATCTCTGTGATACTTTTTAAAAAACTTTCTGCTACTGGGGACCCACGATTTGAACACCAAGTAGTTCTATACCTAATCATTACAGAAAGGGAGACCCTCTAAACTTTAAGCATTAATTTATTGTTTGAGCTTTTAAGGATAATGATTTTGTTTACTTGTTCTTTTCTGGAATTTTGGCTCAATTACCTAATGTTGTCTTATGCTGGATTCTATTTTGAGAAGCATTAAAAAAAAAAGATACTTTCTACACATGTATTCCCTGGCAGATGGGACTCACAAATACCCCTGCCTCATTTCTGCCAGAAGCCCCAACATCTTTGAAAATTTCCGGGCTCTGCATATCACTCTTTTAATGGTGGAAAAAAAAACCAAGCTATAGTAGAGGTGTGCAGCAGCTAATTAGTTTTGCCTTTCTGTTTTCCCTGGAGAATCTTTGCTTTTCTCTTCTGACCTAGAATTAGAGGGGGTAGGTGGAGGATGGTATAGATTAAAGAACTAAAAAACATAGTGTAGATTAAAGAACTAAAAAACGTGAATCAAGTGAATGGCTGGGTGTTCCATGTGGTTGGTTGAATCCTGATAGGTACTTCTTGAGGTTTGTGAAAAATTAAACCCAACACTGAATTTGGTATTTTTGACAAGAGTTGGAGATGAGGTTAAGATGCTTTGATTGGCAGGTGGTAGAAAATGAATGAATGAAAACTGATGAAGTTATGTTCCAACAATATGCTGTTGTAGAAGAGGGTTGGAGAATTTGGGAGTCTGGAGCTTGTGTTTTCAAATTCTATTAATTTAGATGCCTATAGTTTGAGGGTGAATATGGGGTTGCAAAGCTAAATTGCTCGAAGCTCTTTCCTTCCTAGGTATTAGTTATGGAATTTAGTTTCTGGCCATTAAGTGGATGAGTTAGGATCAACCCCAACTGCTAGTCATACAAGACTGTGAAGTAGCAGTCGCTGATTACAATAGACATTGATTTTCCTTTCACATAGAAGCCTGGCAGTAGCAGTCCACTCATGTGCTGGCTGCTTCACAAAGACCTCAGGAACCCAAATTCCTTGACCCTACTGCTCCATCATCCCTGTGGTATACCTGTGTCCTCAGCTCCAAGGCGGCAGGTCTGTCCCAACAAGAAAAATGTTTTCCAGCTATTTAATAAGGAAAGCACTGAGACAGTGCCATACAATTCTTGTACTTATACCCCAATGATTGGAATGTTACCTACATGGCTATACCTAGCTGCAAGGGAGGCTGGGAACTGTATTCTGGGTGGTGATGTGTCTAATCAAAAGTTTTTATTGCTTTCAAGAAGACACTGGACATTGATGAATGAACACCTTGCATTGACTGCTACAGTACCTTATTTATGAAAACCAAATATCAGGCTTTTTATAGACAAAGGGAAAAATACAGAATGGTTTACCTACTTAACTTTATTATTTAAAAAAATTGTTTACATTTATTTTTTAAAAGATTTTATTTATGAATTTTTAGACAGAAGGGAAGAGAGGGAGGAAGAGAGGGAAAGAAACAGCGATGTGCAAGATACGTCAAGCTGTTGCCTCTTGCATGCCCCCAACTGGGGACCTCGCCTACAACCCAGGCATGTGCCCTAACTGGGGATCAAATCAGGACCTTACGGTTCACAGTCCACTGAGCCACACTAGCCAGGGCAAAAATTGTTTACATTTAATTGCCTGTTGTTCAGTATGAATACAGTTTAGAACAAGATTTACATAGGGAAACCATCCGGATGCAAGGTGGAACCTTCTTTATCAATTGCTGCCATTGTACCCCCGGTACTGTTTCCCACACGCTAAGTTCCTCTTAGAGTTGGTGCTTAGAAAAAGTTCCTTTTTTGATAAACTTCTTCCATTAGACAACTAAATCTTTGTAAATTTTTGGAGCAAGAAATTAAATTTGTTCTCAACTCTCTGGCTTTATTCTCCTGTTATTTTATTGATTGAAATATATGTTTTATGTAAATTGCTTCAAATTCTTTTTTAATTCAGGTAAAGAATAAATATCTCAGAGGAGTAATAAAAAACAGCTTTTACTGTGATCCCTTTAAATGTGTTTTTAAAGTTAATTTCAGAAAAATATTTTTCTCTGAACTCCTTCACCACTCATATTCTAAAATCTTATTTTACATCAAATATTGAAGCTTGTCCACTAAACACTATGGCAGAATGAATAATTCACTTCAGTTCTGCTGAATTTTAAAGGCCATTTAACCTTTAAAAATAGACAACATGTAGAATGATTCCCAAACAAAAATACCCTGAGATTTCTCCAAAGTCCATGACGGTTTCCCCATCTTGAATGAGTTAGTTAACGTTACTGAAATCTGTTTCTTCACCTGTAAAATGGGGATGTTATTTCCTCCACCTGTGTCACAAGATCTTTGGGCTCACGTGACACTGGCCTAGTACAGCATTTTGAAAGTCCTGTGGTGGCCTAGCAGGGCCTGCTCTTGTTCTCACACTGCAAACAAAAGTGGATGCATTTGAACCTGTGAGAGTATAGCTCTCTATGCTCCCACATGTAAATTTTGATTTTAGGAAAGATTGCATCCACTCCATCTTGCTTTTTCAATGTGCTGATGAAAGGCCAAATTGTCATTTGTCGTTGAACACTGTCTATTTCCTAGATTCTCACCTCTTGTTCCAATATTTAATGTAGCTGGGAAGTCAAGTCCTGGTGTGCCACCATTTAAAATGATACTGACCTTGAAGTTGGCCAGGCAGCCCTAGAGTAGCTCCCACCTTGTCATCATTGCTGCTGTCATCATTGCAGCCTGAGGGGGAGTATGGCTCTGGGAGAAGAGTGTACTGAAGACCCTGGCAAGCGCGATGGAAAAGAAAGTGGGCTCTATTTAATACACTGTGAAACCTGTCTACCTTGAAAGGGTATGGTGCCAGTAATGATTCTGTCCATCCAATGGTATGAAAGCCAAAGGAAGATTCCAGCTTCTGATGGCATTCTGTTTTCTCCCTTCTAATTGCTCACTGTGAAATGATCATCAGACGAGGATGTTGTGTCGTTGGGGTGGCTGAGGACACGGCAGCTGGACCCATTCTCTGAAGATGTGCAGTCACCCTTTGCTTAATTTCTGTACATAGGTCTTCCTAGAACACTGTGTTTAGGAATAGGCACTAAGTACCCAAACTTGAAAGCAAAGAATATTAGGTCTGATTTGTTGATCTTTCTGCCGAGCCTGATTAACCCCATCAGGTATTGAACAAGATGCATTGCTGCCATTCCGTAGGCTCGTGGTACAGTCAGACATCTGGAGGTAAAAATAACAAGCCTGCCTGGTGGTTTTACATAAATACCTTGTGACCGTGACTTCTTAAAATTATTGAAAAATTGATGATTTCAAGAGCATGCCCACCTGCACCCATTTTCCATTCATTGTTATGATTAGATTTTGGATTTTGGGCATTTGGGGGTTTCCCCACAGGTTTTTCCTGGCACTTCTTAGAAAAAATGAAATCGAGGTTACTGAAATGGTCTGTAGCTCTCTTAAAATAAAATATAAATCTCCAGTCATGTTTTATGTTTTCATTTTTAACTTTTTTGGGGGGTGTGGGGGTGTGGCCCTTAAGCCTGTGGCTTCTCAGCAGTGGCTGTAAATGAGGCCAGCTCGTACTTTGTGCTCACTCTAAAAGGAGACAGTGTTCTCAGGTTATATTTCATGTCACATGAGATTTTCACTATCTTCTTTTATAACTTGTAAGGAAATCAGTATCTTACTGTATATTTAGGTGTTTAGAATGAGACTTTCTGATGATATTTAAAATATCTGTGGCCAGGTCACATGACTAACCTCAGTTATATGTATGTATAGGTTTGGATGGATATTTCCAAATACCAGTTTTTCCTTCGAATAATTTTCAGCTGCTTACATCCATGCCATTTAGTTTTTAAGTCTGTCTTTGTAGAGTCCCCTGACTCCTGTGTCGATTCTGGTTAAGGGGCTGTGAACAGAGAGGCATATTTTCCCTTTTATCTTCCGCCAACATTGGATCAGTTCCTATTTACATACTTTTGTGAGGCTTTGAGATAGAGCAGAAGCGGCCTCAAAGGAAAGATGTCTTCAATAACACAGCACACCTCACCAACTGTTTTGTTTGGACTTCATTTCTGCTTCTTTAGCGGCTCAACTACATGACATTACACAGCCACGTGCTAATTAAAGAGCTGCCTCATACTTCGACCAGCATTGCGTTCACGGGCTTCGTCATTTCCACATGGACATGGCCGTGGCCTGGGTCCTCATCTAGTTTCCTTGATCTAAATAAAAACTACCTTTTGGGTAAAAACACATTTGGTGGTTGCAAACTCTCAGACATCTTAAGTTTTTAAAATGACATGCACTGTGGTCAATACCATTTCAAAAATGTTGTGTCCCCAATGCCACGTTTGAATGAAGCCATTAATAGCTAATCATAACACAGATTCACTGAGAAAGCACTGTGTGCCTGACTGTGTGCTGGGCACCGTGTTCTACATCAGCCCCATGAGGGCGGAGTCATCAACCCTCCTGGCACACGCCAGCAGGCAGGCCGTTGGAAAGTAAGCCATTTGTCCGAGGTCACACAGCTAGCCAGCGTTGGAGCTGAGATTCAAGGCTGTCAGCTGATGCCAGAGCCCCTGTCTATGGTAGTAAAATGGCCCTGCGGCTAAAACTGTAGCAGGGTAAGCTCAGCAAAGACTGTGTCTCCAGTGAGTTTAAATTAAGAAATTCTGTGTTGATCCTATGCCAAAATACTTAATTAAAAGATACAGAGTATGTAGTGTCACAGAGCCCAAATGTAAGGCCTATTTAAAGAACGAGTTCTTAGAGTCTCTACTCAAAATTTTTAAACAGAAAAATCCCCAGCTACAAATAGCGCCCTATTGCAAGGACACTCAAAATCTTAATATTAATTTTGTTAAAGAACAATGTGGGAAAAAGTGTTAGGAAATTAACACTCCCCAAACTGTTAAGAGTTTATTACAAGTGTCAAAAGAACGCTGCCCCGGGAAAGCTCAGTTGGCAATATAGAATTTTTCTAAGGCTTGGTAGGCATTTCAGGCTCTCATTTATGCCTTGCAAACAAATATCAAGAAACCGTTTTGGTGAGCTTTCCTTCCCTCTTCCTGGCAGGCTGCTGGGTCAGGACTCTGAGAGCTCACAGATCTTAAGCACTGTGGGCCTCTCCTTCCCCTGTTTCCATAGT
Source organism: Macrotus californicus (assembly GCA_007922815.1). Taxonomy (NCBI): domain Eukaryota; kingdom Metazoa; phylum Chordata; class Mammalia; order Chiroptera; family Phyllostomidae; genus Macrotus; species Macrotus californicus. Next base: position 25,337 of record VMDR010001024.1, read on the forward strand.
AGCTGGTTTTGCCAGTTCCTTTGGCTGAGGACCATTTTGCCCCAATTCTAAGCAGCCTGCCTACGCTGCTTGGAACCCTCAGCAAATCGATATGTGAAGGTCTAGACCTAGAGTCCGGGCTCGGTGCTGTTGTCTTCAATAAAAATAAAGGAACTAAGGGGGGCAGGGAGGAAGAGAGAGAGAGGAGAGAGAGAGAGAGGAAAACAGAGGGAGGCACAAAGGAAGCAGACCACCGGCTGATCAGAAAAAAAAATTCTAAAGCTGAACCCAAACGGTTTGCATTAAAGCATCTGGATCCCGCAGGAATATCAGCCTTTAAAAGAGTAGCTCGTAGCAGCTGCAGCTCAGACTTTGGAAGAGCGAGGTTTTTTCTTCTCCAAGAATGGGAGCTTTGTGCAAATTATTCTTCTGATTTTGAAAACACAGATCACACAAGACCTTCAAGAGTTTTCCTTTGCATAGAGGGTGAATTCTTAGCCTTGGTGGTCTTAAACCTTACCTTAGACCTTACCCCTCATTTGGGTGACTTTTTCATTATAATGACATGACATATGGCTCTTTGCTGCTACATGATCTTTACACCGGCTGTTCCCCCTCCTGGGAATGTTCTCTTGTCTCTTCCCAAGGCCTGGCACCTTCTAGTTTAGGGAAACATTAGTCCTCAGGGACCTTCCCACACCATCCCAGCCAAATAGGCCACCCCATCCCCAGACACTGGATTGTATGACCTAATTTGCCTCTTATTCATTACTGTGTTCACAGCTTCTAGAACAGTGCTTGGTATTTATAGGCATCCCTCAGTACAAAAGAATGAATGAATATGTGGGTGAATGAATGAATGAATGAATGAATGATTGAATATACAGTCCCATGTTATTTTTGTGGATCCAGTAGTTAGATGGAATTTGCTGGAAAAGAATGCGTAGCACAGGCCTTTTCTGTTTCCCCAGGCCAATGGTTCTTAAAAGTGTGGTTTGGAAACCAGTAGCATGCAATCAGAGCCACCTGGGAACTGTTAGCCATGCAGATTCTCAGACCCAATGAGTCAGAAGCTCTGGGGGTGGCCCCCAGTGACCCATGTTCTAGCAGGCCTCCCAGTGACCCTGATGCTCGAGAACCACTGATGCCTGGCCTGGGGCTATCTGATGACCTCTTCATCTCTAGCCCTAAGACAGTGCCTGGCCCAGAGTAGATAGGAAATATTTGTTGAATGAATCATTCCTTCCACCCCTCCCTCATACTGTGCACACCTAGGGCACCCAGTACACCAGCGGTGAGGAAGGGAGTGAACACCCTCCTGAGGACCTGAGGGGAAGCTTTTGTGCCCTGCGCTACAGACCTTACCGAAATGAGAATACTGGCTCACCCCCTCCTCCTTCCTGTGGCCTCCAGGCTGGAGAGGAAATTTCCAGCTGCTGTTGCTAGATGCTAATTCGTTTTCATTTGACCCTCAGATTTCTGCAAGTGAGCCCAGGGGAGAGGATGATTAGAGGTGGGTTGGCCTCACACACAGGCCCCACTGGGGAGGGTGGAGTAGAGAGCAGGTCTCTGCAAAGACTGGAGCCAGGCCAGTGGCACAGGCGCCAGAGGTGGCTGGAGGGGGCAGGTCTTGCTGCTCACTGATGGGCTCCTTGTTTCCATGCCAAGTATTGCTTTTGGCCCAAGAGGCTCCCACTCCAGGGGGACTTTCTGGGCCGGTCAACCTTGCTATTTTTACACTCTGACTTCCAGAGCCTGCTTCCTGCCCCCTCAGAAAGGAACAGAACTACAAACAATGAAGGACCACAGTGCCACTTTGAAGGGGCACCTATGGCATTGGGCTCCAGCCCGCCAGCCAGTGCCTTTGCCTTCTGTGAGATGCAAGGGTGATAAGAGGCAGGAAGTGGGTGGGTTCTCAGTCTCTGCAGCGAGCCTGTGGATGGAATTGATCCTGAGGCCTCTAATGGGCGGGTCCAGATGTAAGGGCAGCTGGAGCAGCTGCCCCAATTTCCTGGATTTACTGGGAGCAGCATTAGGGAGGGAGGCACAGAAAGGAAGACCCTGTGCAAAGCCCACATTGGAAGTATCCTCCTTGGACTTGGGGTGGGTCAGGGCTCAGGACCAGTCCCTTGGAGTGAATCTTGGTGGGGTCACCAGCCATTTGACCTTGGTCAGGCCAGCTGGCTCGGGGCCTCAGCATTGCAGCCGTTGTGGTCTGTTTCTTTTGTTTCTCCGCTGTTTATTCACCTTCTAATTTCCATACTGATTTTTCTTGGGTCTTTGAAAAAGTAAGACCCATTTCTCCATAGGGACAGTTTACCTCCTTGGGTTTAAACCACACTGCTGTCCTCTCTGAAGTGTGGCTAACGGTCGTGTGTCCTTCATAGGGCAGCTGTGGACGCTCCGCAGCTCCTGCAATAAAGCACAGTAGAGCGAGGGGGACACACCGCGGTCAGCATCCTGTCTTTGTCACTTCACTGTCACTGACAGCATCAGTGTTACCAGCGCTTAGGGCCTCATGGCAGCATGAATAAGACTTGAGTTTAAGCCTCGAAAGCCTCAAAAGGGTTCCTGTCCTGACTTGCTGATATTCCTGTTCGTGCCTTCTAGCCGAGATTGATGTGAGCATTGTATGTGATCACGGGTGTGAGGACCTGCTTTTCTTTATGGGTGGGGAACTTTTGCTTTTTAATGAGGTCCCCAGACCCACAGTGGGGGAAAAACTCAAGAATCATACAAATACAAGGAAACTTTATTCATTTGGGGATGGTTTGTGTTTGAGAGAAACCTACGAAAAGCTTTATTTTTTAAATTTTGAAATATTTAATTTTTTTTACTTGCATATTAATTGAGGTCTGTGAAGCCGTAGCATAGCAGTCAGGGGTGTGGTACGGGATGGGAAGAAGTCCAGCAAGGCATGCTGGGTAGAACCTGGCCTGGTCTGACCTTCTCAGGTCCTCAAATCCCTGCCCTGTAGAGGGAGCTCTACTGACCTTTTTCTTCAGGAGTCACCATAAGGTTGTCTTTTATCTGTCTTCTTTGAACCATCATGGTCATTTAATCCCATAAATTCTGTAGTGAGCATTTTCCTTTGGACTCAGGAAAATATTTTCTTTATGATGACTTTAGGGAACTTAATATATTATTACATGGTTGGCTTGGAGACTTGTAATGTAATAGTGCCGACAGGGACAGTGACCATTTATGTAGTGAATATGCCTGTGCTACGCCGACCTTTATTCTGAATGGAGGCAGGTGTACTGTTTTCATCCCCATTTTACAGATAAGCATCTGACACCCAAAGAAGTTGGGTAACTTGTTCAAGGTCATTCAAATAGTGAGTGGCCGAGCCAGACAGGAAGGGTCCCCAGAGTTCTCACTTATGGTTTCCATGCCCGGCTGCATGACGCCGTGTCTAGAGCCTTTGGTGACTCCTGTCACTTCTAGTTTCACTGGAGTATTTGACAGCATGCTGCAGGCTTTCTCTGTATTTCTCCATTTTAACTCTCCTGCTGATCTTCCCTGCGGAGCGCTCCCAGCTGGTCTGAGCGGCAGCCCTGCAGTGGGGCAGCTCCGCAGCGGAGTCCCGCTTTGCTTTACGTCATCAATACTGAGCGAAATTCCTGCGGTTACAGTTGCACAGTGACTCACCCAAAAAGAGTCTGGAGGCCTTTAGGATATTCCCACTGAGAGCGGAGAATGCCGCATTGCGACCTCAGAACTCCAGGCAGATCTGTCGAGGAGGGGTGCAGGGCAGGAACTCAGTTTGAGAACTGCTGAGGTTCAGAAGGACAATGACCCTCTCAGGCACCATGGCCTTTCCGTAATGCCGGCTCCTTGCTTTTCATCAGGGAAGCTGCACTGAGTAATTTTCTGAGAATTGAAAGGGGTTGGGACGTTCTCTAAGAACGTGGTGTTTATAGATTTTCCTCTTTTGACTTATCTTCATGCCATGTCCCTGGAGGTACCCGGCTGAGGGCAGCCTTTCAGCTGCTCTGCGGTATTTTGCAGTCTTATGACAGAAGCAGCTTTGTGGTATGTAGATGTCTTGGCCCCACTGGTTTCTTGCTTTCAATATGGTTTCAAGCTTTCTTTTAAGCAGTTTTTTAAAAAAAAACAACTGATCCCTGTTTTAAGGGAGGTTGTGCACACAACAGCAGTAAGTAAAACACACAGCGGTGATGCCGTTACGGTCAAAAGGCTCTGGAGGGCCTGGAACCCCACCTGCCTGCACCGCTGCCTCCCTCCCCAGTCTGACAGCTACTGAAAACCACTGAATGAGGCCCAAGGCACTTATTCCAATCTATACAAAAAGGGGATTCCCCCAAATGGAATTTATTGAAAATTATAAAAATTGTGTATTTATTCTCACATGTTTCAACTTCAGCCACCTTCAAAGTGCTCTCCACTTGATGCAATGCACCTCTCAAGGTGTTTTCTCCACTGCTCAGAACAGTTTTTGAACTCGTCGATTCTGATGTCTTTTAGTGCTTCTGCTGTTTTTTTCTTTCACCTCTTTCACATTGGCAAGATGTTTCCCTTTGAGGACTTTTTTCATCCAGATAAACAAAAAAAGTCGCTCAGGATGAGATTGGGTGAATAGGGAGGGTGGGGCACAGGGGTAATGCTGTTTTTGGTCAAAAACTGCTGAACACTCAGAGTGGCGTGGGCAGGTGTGCTCATAAATCACCCATCATGAAATGGGCAAACATGTTGAGTCTTCAAAAAAATTCACTAAAGCTGAACGCAGCCTCTCACAACAACACCAGCTGGCACACTGATACAGATAGATCCCTAGAACACTCACCTGGCGGGGGAAACTTGCACTATAAGGGGTCCACCCTCCAGAAGATAATTCCAGTTTTTCTGGGGTCCCCCCTTGCACATCATTTTATGTAGAAAAACAAAACAAATTGGGGCTGTGAACACTAAACAAAATGAAGTATAATAGGGCTGAGGTGCCCCAGAAGATATATTTCATACTTTTCCTTGTTGAATATATCCGTAAAAAAAAAAAAAACTAAATCTCAACTCCAAGCCTCTTGGCTTCCAACCCAGAACTGTCCACTTTCTCCCATTGTATTTCTTTTTATTTCTGAGTATGTGCACATGCACTGGCAAGGGAAGCAGACGTTGCTCTTACCCAGAAGCTAGTGCTCCTGGGGGTTGTGAAGTTGCCCTATTTAGTGAGACTGCACAGAGCTGATTTCTTCAGAATCCATGTTTTGCCAAGTGCCAATTTCCAAATCCCATCATTCAAGGACTTCATTCCTTCATTCATTTCTCCCTCTGTCTTTATTCATTCTTCTTTCCATCTATCCATCCATCTATCCAATTTGTTGGCATTGAACCCTGCTGTGCTAGGTCTGGGGAATAGGATGGTGGGCAAGGCAGACCTGTCTGCCCGCCCTCGGAGGGCTCACAGCCCTTAGGACCAGTACAGGATGGCATGGAAGGGATTCTGTAAATGGTCCTGATACTGTGGATGTACCCACCTGACTTCATCGTTATCCTCTCACCATCATCATCAGCTTCTACCAACAAAACCCCCGCCCCCCTTTTCCCCAACAAAATCTCAGCAGAAACTCGGAGTAGAAAACAAATATAAGCGGGTGGGTCTGGGTGAAGACAGAACAGCCCAGTCTCTGTCCTGCAACCCAAAGCCCCTCTCATTTTGCCTGTGAGGTAGCTCCTCAGACAGCCAAGCCTTCAGACCACTGACCTTGGCCTCTGCCCTTGGTCTGACAGGATTTCATATTCCGATAGTGCTATGTCTGTAGCTGTTCTTTCACATATGCTAATCCTCAGTTGTAGAGGCTGAATAGATGTGTAAATTCGGGCGCCCAGACCTCAAAAGCCACAGAAATGGTAACTAGAGGCCTTTTTATGTCCTTTCAGTTTCTAGCCCCAGAGCTTGTCTTGGATCCACGAGAACGGGACAAGGGAACAGTCTTGACTGGGTCTTCTTTAACAGTCCCCAAACCCATGTGTTTTGCCTGCCCATTCTCAGTTGAGACACTGAAAACAAAATCACTGCAGAAACAACCCCCTAAAACTAACACAGGGCAAAGGAGTGTATACACATGTTTGTTTCGAGTTTTGAGTAACTTGAAATTATTTAATCATGCTTAATTTCCTGTAGGGGGAAGGGAAGTTTCCATCATAATTTGACACAAGGGACAGTTTTGCCTTTGGCAGATTTAAATGAGAAAGTGGAAGCTGGGATCCCAAACAGCCTCATGAATGTACATCTGCGCCCGTGATCTTAATCAGCCTCTTTGTTTGGTTTCTTTTTCTTCTGTAGCGGCTGTGACAGCCTCCGAGACACCTGCCCACGTGATGCAATGACATTTGCACAGAGCAGGGCCCACACACTTTCTCATTGAATTGTAATACAGCGCTCCGGCCTTTTCTGAATGGCTACATAGAAAAGGGCCTAATCATTAGAATGAGGTGATCCCCGGTTTAGAGTCCAAGTTCCTTAAGTTTCTCTACCTGCGTGCTTCCACACAGCTGCCTGTGACTCCTCCACGATGCCTCCCTCTCGATGAATGTCTTACTCTGTTCCTCTCCTCTCTCCTGTCTTCTCTAGCCCTTTAATCTATTTCCTTTTCAACTCTGAAAAGGCCAATAATGAGATTTTGTCCAAGCAAATAGCTATCTAGTAAATATATAAAATATTCATATAGGCCAGGGAATAGCTGATTTATTTCATTTACCACCCCCACAGTGTTTAAAAATTAGTTTTTGAATTTGAATGCCTTCGGACTTTGCACACGCTTGCCAGTTTGCCTCAGTCCCTTCCGTTCCCCGTTGTACTCACAGCCACCCTACTTTGTAGATTTGTATTGCGGGCCTGGGTGTAGAGTCAGTCTTGTCCCCGCCCTGAACACCAAGGCTTTTCCAGGCTGTCTTCCTTGGGAATCTTCTGGTTTTACAAAAGACGTTGCTGCTTTGCAAAGGAGGAGTTGTTAAAAGATATGAATACAGTATTCATTTACAGAAAGCAGTTAATGAAAGCAAGAGTTGCGCTCAGTGCTGGGAATGTTATAAGATACCAGGCAGTAAATCTTACTAATTTACAGATGAATGGGGTACAGTTTGTGTGTGACCTTGCACATTGTACATGGATTGTTAATTCTGGCTAACAAAACAAATTAAGCCTGAAACTTTGCTGGAGGCAAAAACCACAGAACTGAAGCTGTCCCACTTTGGGCACATCCCGAGAAGGCAGGGCTCTGTAGGAAAAACCACAATGCTGGAAAAAAATAGAAGGCAGCAGGAAAAGATGAAAACCAAATAAGAGGTGGACCGACACCATAAAAGAAGCCATAGGCAGGAGCCTGCAGGAGCTGAGCGGGGCTGCCGAGGACAGGACGATGCGGTCATCCCTCAGTCACCAGGAGTCACATGAGTCACATGGGTCACCAGGAGTCACATGAGAGCAACGATAGAACTTTGGTTTGGTGGTAGGGTCTTGGGGCTGTTGGATGACTTGACTGTGGGTCTTTTACGTCCACAGTTTCGGACGTCATCCTTCCTCTCCAGTTCTGTCCTTGTTTTATTCCGTGTCACCCCTTTTCACTCCATGCTGTACCCACAGTGTGGCTGTAGTTCTCAGTTGGGCTAAGGACATGTCTGTCTATGGAGTTCTCCTGCCTCTTGGCACTAACCTTGGAAGACTATAATTTGTTTCCTCTTTTAACGAAACTCTTTTTCTCCTGTTTCCCAGCAGATATATGGAGTGATCACTCGTTTCAGACCGACCCGGATTTGCCTCCCGGCTGGAAAAGAGTCAGTGACGTGGCTGGGACCTACTACTGGCACGTCCCGACCGGCACGACGCAGTGGGCACGCCCCGTCTCCGTCCCAGCAGATCTTCAGGGCTCCAGGAAAGGGTCACTTAGCTCTGTCACGCCGTCTCCCACCCCCGAGAACGAGGTAAAACAGAATGTCTTTTTAACAGCTTAGTGCAGGGGCTGTAACTCCTAGTATCTCTTTAGACCCATTGCCTCTGACCCCCCAGGTCATCAAGGTAAGCTTTTTGAGTGCTGCACACGTTGCATTTGAAACCTCAGCAATGCTCCCTCTTAGTAAATAAGGTTAATGCCATCTTGCCGGGATGTGTTCATTTTTTAATGGTTTTTGATCTCTTGAAACACTAGTTTAGGTACAAAAAGTAAGAGGGGCTGATTAATGAGAAGTGGTTCAGGCTCCCCAGGGCTCACGGAGGCAGTATTTCACTCTGTGGGTGCCATCGCCTGGTGCTGACTTCATGAAGTGTTGACACGCAGAAGAGCGTCCTTTGGCCAGACGTCTTATAATCACTGCACATCTCATTATCCGTGGGTTCATCTGATTGCATAGAGAGGATGTCTGCAAGAATAACCCTTGAGAGCCCTTAAATGCTTAATTTCTATTTTTAAAAAAGAATCTATTTCGCGTAAGTGACATGATTTTAGAAATAATGAGCAGCATAAATTTCTGCTACCCCTGAGGAAGAGGTTTGAATGTTTAAACAAAGAATTGAGGCACTAAAAAATTCCATTGTGGTATTTATTCATATAAAGAGTCCTGCGGTGAGGCTTTGTGAATCCTGATAACAAAATAGTCCAGAGAATTATGTTCGGAAAAGACCACAATTAAATAAGGGCTTTTTTTTTTTTGAGAAAAGTGATTTGATGGCTGACACCAAGACATTTCTGCTTTTTTCTGACCACAGTCTTTTGTTCTTTAAACAACCCATTTTCCTTTACTCGGGAGGGGACGTGGGGGACCTTTCAGCTGCCTCTACCTGCAGAGCTCTTTCATATGCAATGTTTGTGCCTATTGTCACCCTTCCTGTAGGAAACAAGAAAAAGATATCTTGTTTCCTTCATCTTTGATTATTTACTTGCTCTCCCTTGGGAGGCAGGAAAGCCTGCATTCCAGCCACATCCTGCTCTTCCTGGGCTTCAGCCTCTCCCTTCCTTACCCAGCCTGGACCTCAGATTCTCCATCTTTCAAGTGCAGGCCTGGGGCAAGCTTTGTCCTCCGTGGTAGACAAGGGCCATGGTGTTTTGGTACTTTTCTCCGATAATCAGGCACATGCTTCAGTTCCACTGAACCACACAGGATTTTTTGTTTATCCCTGGGCAGTTTTGATGACATTCTACTGAAGCATCATAGTCCTTCTCCTTGAGCAAATTCCACTCAGTCATTTATTCGCCTTGTGTTAGGCACACAACCAGCACCGCTCTGGTGCTCAAAGAGCTTGGCTGAACTGGAGTCCTCTTGCTATCCCAGCCTAGTTGCATGTCGGTGTTCTTCCACAGAGTGGCTTCTAGCATCCAAGCCAGCCAGGGTGCAGCGTCTGCTCTCACTAAAGCACAGATATCCTCTCTGTTTCTTACCTATACGTCTTTGCTGTTGGGCTTCATTGTGACCCTTCAACCATCTTCACCAATGAGAAGTGCCAGGGTGGGAAGGGATCATCCGACACCAGCATCCATCGATTAGAGACAGGGAAACTGAGGCACGGAGAGGTCAGTGATTAGCAGCAACACTGGGTGTAGAGATCAGAATTCCTGAATTCTAGTCTAGAGTTCTTCTCACATCTCTTCCTTGGCTTTGGGGTTTCAGCCTACTCCGCCTTTGTGTTGTCCCAGAGGTAAGGAGGTTAGAGTAACTTTGAGATCCTGTTTCTGCTTGATGACTCTCTTATACTCCTTGGAAGAAATGAAGTCCTTTTTAAAGCTTGCCTCCTGGGGCCAGGGGTCGGTATGGTGGAGTCCAGGAGGGCATCCCAAGGTTTCTGTGGCTCAGGTTTTCATTTCTTTGATTAATGTGGTAGATTTCATTGCCGTGTTTTGGGGACAATGTAGCACCAGTGGGCAGCTGGCCTGGGGAAAAGTGTCAGGTACCAGAGCCCACCTCTGATCCCTGAGCTTCTTTCTGATGCTCCCTTTAGCCTCTTCTCACCCCTCTCCGTGCCTGCTTCCTCCTTCCCATACACTGGTCAGGGTCCCTCCCCGTGGCCCTCCCCCCCGCCCCCCACCCCGCTGTTCTTCCTAGAGGGCAGTGTTTCCCTCACACAACCTCAGGGTTCAACTTCCAGCTGCTGTTTATGACTTACTGTGGCCTTCAGGGTATTTTCACAAATATCACCTCATTTATTCCTTCAAGACTCTTCATGTGGCAAACAAGACCGCTGTTACGTTCCCTAATGAAGAAACAAGGTGGCTGAGGTCCAGTTATTTGTGTAGCCACACAGCTGGTGTTGGGGTGGGTGTGTATCCCGTTCTCACTCCAGATCCTGTGCTCTGCCCAGGACTGAATTTCCACCTGGCTGTTGGTTCCATTTCTGTCTTCTGTTGCTAACCACGACATTGTTTTTGACAAAGTCATATCCTTCCAGGGAACTTTGTTAATGGATGTGTAGTTTTTGAAGTTTCAGAGAGAGCATGACTCATACCCATCACTTTAATTGACCGCTGGATCAGTGTTCTGCAGACCAACCTTTCCATTGTTTGCTTTCTACACGTTTTTCCCCTACTTAAGGTCATCCATTATGTCAAAGAACCAAGCAGATTTAAGAGGCAATAAATTAAAATCATAGGGGCAAGGAGGTAAGCAGATAGAGAAAAGAGGAAGAGGGGAAGTGTTGGGGAAAAGATTCAGCCTGCCACATACCCAGGGCCTGCAGATGCTGCAGTGGCCATTTAATCAGTAGCACAAAGGGTAATCGAGTATACACAGGGCCAGGCTCACGCCTTGTCACCCTCCCCCTTATAAAACCCTCTGCACCTGATACTATAGTTGTCATTCTCTTTTTACATTTGACAACGCTGAGACTCAGAGGAGTGCGGGAGCTTGTCCAAGACCACATGCCTAATCCATGGTGGAGGCAAGCGCGAATGAAGGTCTGTTGACCCCCACCCCTCCCGCAGGCTTCACTCAATCCTGTCTATCAGGAGGCTGGGAGAGCCTGGAATCTCTTCACCTCACTCCAAGGGAGGGCTGTGTCAGGTACAGAGGCTTCTAGAAAATGACTGATGTTGATAACATTGCCTCAGGTGCTAATAACAATTAAAGAGAAATGGTCATCAACCATTTCTTTGATTCCTAAATAGAATCTATTTCAACTAATTTGGAAACATGAGAGAAAGCAAAATGTTAAGGGAGAGAAGAAACTTGTAATATGTTGTGCTAGAAATGCATATTTTATTCGGCTTTTCTTGGAGCTGTCTTTTAAAAAAAAATCAAATAAGTGCCAAATCTGTTGACTAAGCTTACAAAAGTTTAGGACTGAAAGCTTCCTTGCAGTTTGACAGTTTTACATATCACACCCCAGAGTTTACTGGGGAAGTGTTCGGCACGGCGGATAGTGTTTCCTTTGCACATGCCGGCAGTGTTTCTGAAAGTTTACAAACTGGCCAGGAAGCATTTGCTGCTGAGATTCAGCCCGTGAGCATCTCCCCTCAGTCCATTTGATTTGTTCCAAATTACTTAGATGTTGAATTTTTAGAAGAGGGAGCCACACAAAATATTTTTATGAATAATTATTACCCCGTAGGCAAGTCTTCCTTATAACCTTTCCAACCGAAGATGTTCTCAGTTCCTTAAGAAGGAAGTGTGGAGAAAAAAGGGGATTTTTGTCTGAGTTGTGGAATTGCTTTCCGAGATCTCAGAAGAGCAATATGGAAGACGAAATCTCTCAGTAGTCCAGGTTATAGAACTGAGTCCCCTTCGTGGGTCTGCCCTCATACGGCCTCTGGGGCATGGTCATGAAGGTGCCATGCCCCAGGGGCTGGGTCAGTGCCCCGGGCACACTGGATCTGAAGAGCTAAGGCTCCAGGGCCCTCCCAGGACTGAGCGTAATCTCTGTAATCATCACTGCAGCCTGGGCAAGGTCAAGACGAGCACCAGGAGAACATGTCCCCAGCTCCAGTTCTGGCACCAGAATGCCATTCCCCTGTACTTCCCGAAAGATCACCCACTGGGAGGTCTTTACCCATGGAAGGTGGTCTCTGCTCCTCCTTTGCCCCCTTTTTTCCCTGCCTCCGTGTCTGTGCCTTTGCCCCACCTGCCTTGTCCTCTCTCATTGTCTTTTTGTCTCTGCTTTCACATCTCACTCCTGACTTCCAGACGATAGCCTGGGGTGGCTGCAGACTTCCTAGAGAACCAAAGAATCTCTGTTGGGTTGTTGTTCAAAAAAATTATTAGCTAAAATACTGTCTTCTCTCTCCTCCTCATTTAAAAAAAATTAGATGAATAGAATATGTAGTTCTTAAAACTTAAAACAAATTGCTTTTGTCTTCCATTGTCCTTGATTATAAAAAAGACAATTATGGTCACTCAGGGGAGGGAAAATTTTTTTAAAATGAATTTTTTTTTTAAATATAGACGGGAAGAAAAGGCCTTTGACCTAATCATAACATAAAATGTTAGTTTCCATTTTTCCTTACTTGCCTTTTGTGTGAAAGGATTTCTGTAAGAAAGTCCCCATGTTATTTTAAGTTTTTGCAAAATCACTGTGTAAGACCTTTGTTTATTTAGATTTGTACAGGGTGATTGTTGGCGCTGAGCCAGCTGACTCTCGTCTGCAGAGCAGGAGAGCTAGACTCATGTTGGTCTAGAAATGTGATCAACTTTTACTTTACAGGGACGCTCTCGTCCAAAGAGTAAATACATTAAACATTTGTAAACCACACACCCTGACAGAGAACTTTTCATTCAGGGCTGAAAGTTTTTCTGAATACTTGTTTTTAAAAATACTCTTCTTTCACCCTCGCCAATTCCAGCAGAGTGTCTCTTGAGCATCGTTAGCAATATCAGACCCTTTTTGTCAGACGTCCACCCTTTGGGAAAAAAGTCTCCACAGAAAGTCAATTATCTTAGCCTTCCTAATTCATCATCCGATATCCCTTTTCCAATTTGACTTAAATGAAAACCCCATATTGCTCACATGTAAACCATGATGATGATTGTGGGCTAAATGGGATTATTTTCTTTTAAAAAAGAAATTTTAGCTTAAAATTTTATTTTCTACTTGATCTCCCTACAGTGGTGACGCTAAACTTGTTTTGGTCACTGACCCTTCGGAAATCATGAGAAAAACCGGGGACTGTCTGCCCAGGAAAACACACATGAACAAACCCCACACTCATTCCTGGGGGCTCACAGGGGTCCTCAGCTAATCCGGATGACTCTCCTACATTATTAATTTTCTCTCGGTGAAAACTGAACACTGCTTTTGGAGATGGAGTAGAAGAGAGGTGATAGGCTGGCCAGTCTTCATATTCTTTTATTATTTTTAAAAAGTAAATACAGTGGTCCAAGTTCTAATTTATTTTGAAAAACTGCAAATCAGGTGCCCAGTCCAAAAAAGAAAGCAACAAGGACACCGACTGTGCAAAACAGATCATGGGTAGAGATTTTGCAGTGAGTTCGCTCTCTGAGTCCTGTAGGGTTAGATAAACGCATCTTTCAGCACATGGGGTGGTTGAACGTGGCTGCTTCTACTTAGAGTGGTTTTAAAAATTATATAATTTACCCAGCAAGGCTATCATTTAAAATTGAAGGAGAAATAAAGAGCTTCTCACACAAGAAAAAGCTAAAGGAGTTTGTTAACACCCAGCCAGTATTGCAGCAAATGTTAAAGAGCTTGCTTTAAGAAGATGAAGAAGAAAAAGAAGAAAAAAACAAAGGAAAATAGTAAAAACACAAAAATGGCAATAAATACGTATCTATCAATAATCACCTTCAAGATAAATGGCTTAAATGCTCCAACCGAAAGACACAGGGTAGCTGAATGGGTAAGAAAGCAAGACCCATGTCCATGCTGCCTCCAAGAGACTCATATCAGATTGAAATGCACACCAACTAAAATAAGATGGAAAAAGATATTTCATGCAAATAGGAAGGGGAAAAAAGCTGAGGTAGCCATACATATATCCAACAAAATAGACTTTAAAACCAAGGCTGTAGTAAGAGACAAAGAAGGATACTTCATATTGATAAAGGGAACAATCCAGCAAGAGGATATAACCCTCATAAACATTTATGCAGCCGACACAGGAACACCTAAATATGTAAAGCAAATCTTGATGGACATAAAGAGGGAGATCAATAGAAATACAGTCATAGTCAGGGATTTTAACACCGCATTGACTTCCATAGATAGATCTTCCAGACGGAAAATCAACAAGGAGACAGTGGCCTTAAATGACACTCTAGATCAGGGGTGTCAAACTCATTTTCACTGGGGGCCACATTAGCCTCGCAGTTGCCTTCAAAGGGCTGAATGTAATTTTAGGACTGTATAAATGTAACTACTCCTTAACTAGGGGCAAGGAGCTCAGCGCTGCTGCTTGGTAGAAACAAGGTGCCAGGCCAGATAAAAACAAGGTAGAGAGCCAGATTCGGCCTGTGGGCCTTGTGTTTGCCACCTGTGTACTAGATCAAATGGATTTAATTGATATCTTCAGAGCATTTCATCCCAAAGCAGCAGAATATACACACTTTTCAAGTGCACATGGAACATGTTCTAGGATAGACCACATGTTAGGACACAAAACAAATCTCATTACATTTAAGAAGATTGAAGTCATATTAAACATATTCTCTGACCACAATTTTATGAAACTAGAAATCAGTCACAAGAAGAACACTGAAAAACACACAAAGACAGGGAAGCGAAATAACATGCTATTGAACACTGAATGGACCAATAATGAGATCAAGGAAGAACTCAAACAATACCTTGAAACAAATGAGAATGAGAAGACAACAATCCAAAATCTGTGGAACACAAGGAAAGTAACCCTAAGAGGGAAATTCATAGCATTACAGGCCTATCACACAAAGAAAAGCTCAAATAAACAATCCAACTTTATACTTAAAGGAACTTGAAAAAGAACAACAAAGCCCAAAGTGAGTAGAAGGAAGGAAATAATAAAGATCAGAACAGAACAAATGAAATAGAGTCTAAAGAAACAATACAAAAGATCAATGTAATCCAAGAGCTGGTTCTTTGAAAAGATAAACAAGATTGTCAAACATTTAACCAGACTCATCAAATAAAAAAGAGAGGGGACCCCAAATAAAGTTGAAATGAAAGAGAAGAAATGACAACTGACACCAAAGAGATACCAGGGATTGTAAGAAAATACCATCAACAGCGATATGCCAACAAACTGGACAGCCTGGACTAAGTGGATAAATTCCTGGAAACATACAATCTTCCAAAACTAAATCAGGAAGTAACAGAGAATCTCAATAGACAGAGTACACCTAGTGAAATTGAAGCTGTAATAAAAAAAACTCCCAACACACCAAAGCCCTGGACTGGATGATTTCACACATGAACTTATCCACAAACATTCTGAGAACTAACACCTCTCCTTCTCAAATTATTTTTAAAAATTCAAGAGGAGGGAAGGCTCCCAAGCTCATTTTATGATGCCAACATTATCCTAATTCCAAAACCAGATAAAGACACTACAAAAAAAATAAAATCATAGGCCAATATCTCTGATGAACATATGAACAAAATATTAACAAACTGAATACAGCAGTGCATCAAAAAGATCGTAAACCATGATCAAGTGGGATTTATTCCTGAAATGCAGGGTTGGTACAACATTTACAAATCAAGAAATGTGATTCACCACATAAGCAAAGTGAAGGATAAAAACCGTGTGATTATATCAATAGATGCAAAAAAAAAGTTTGATAAAATCCAGCACACATTTATGATAAAATCTCTTAGCAAAGTGAGAACAGAGGGAATATACCTAAACATAATAAAGGCCATATATGACAAACACATTAGCAGCATAATACTCAACAGGCAAAAACTAAAAGTGTGCCCCTTAAGATCGGGAATAAGCCAGGGATGTCTGCTTTCACCTCTCTTATTCAACATAGTCCTGGAAATCCTAGCCACAGCAATCAGACAAGAAGGAAAAATAAAAAGAATCCAAATTGTAAAGGAAGAAGTAAAACTGACTTTATTTGCAGATGACATGATAATGTACATACAGAATCCCAAAGATTCCAAGAAACTACTGGGACTAATCACTGTCAGCAAATAGCAAGATACAAAATTAATATCCAGAAATCAGTTGCATTTTTATATGCCAATAACAAACCAACAGAAAGGGAAATTTTAAAAAATCCCATTTACAGTTGTTTCAAAAAGAATAATATACCTAGGAATAAATCTAACCAAGGATGTAAAAGACTTATACTCGGAAAGTTACAAGACACTGAAGAAAGAAATCGAAGAAGATACTTGGTAGCATGTACTGTGGAAGCACATACCATGTTCTTGGACAGGAAGAATTACCATCATTAACATGTCCATACTACCCAAAGCAATCTCTAGATTCAATGCAATTCTTATCAAGATTCTAATCATGTATTTCACAAAACTAGAGCAAATATTTCAAGAATCTACATGAGCCACAAAAGGGCTCCACATAGCAACAGCATCCTGAGAAAGAAGAACAAAGTTGGAGGAATCGTGCTACCTAATATCAAACTCTACTCTCAGGCCATCGTAATCAAACCGCATGGTACTGACATAAAAAAGACACATAGATCAATGGAACAAAATAGAGAGCCCAGAAATAAACCCACACCTTTCTAGTCAATTAATATTCAACAGAGGAAGCAAGCACATACAATTGACTAAAGATAGTTTATTCAATAAATGGTGTTGGGAAAATTGGACAGATATGTGCAGAAAAATGAAACTAGACACCTTCTTACACCACACACAATAAATTCAAAATGGATCAAAGACTTAAATGTTAACACCCCAAATCTTAAAAATCCTAGAAGAAAACAAAGGCAGCAAAATCTAGGACATTGCTTGTAGCAATAGTTTATCTGACATATCTCCCCAGGCAAGAGAAACAAAAGCAAAAAATACACAAATTTGACTACATCAAACTAAAGTGTTTTTTGCACAGCAAAGGAAACCATCAAAATGAAAAGACAACCCAACGAATGAGAGAACATATTCAATAATACATTTGATAAGGGGTTAATATCCAAAATTTATAAAGAACTTATAAAACTCAACACCAAAAAAAAACCAAACAACCCCATTAAAAATGGGCAAAGGACCTGAATAGACACTTCTCCAAACAGGGCCAATAGATATGAAAAGATGCTCAATGTCACTAACCATCAGAGAAATGCAAATTAAAACCACAATGAGATACTATCTCACACCTATCTGAATAGCTCTCAGCAATAAATCAACAAACAAGTGCTGGCAAGGATGTAGAGCCAGGGGAACCCTTTTGCACAGTTGGTGGGAGTGCAAACTGGTGCAGCCACTGTGGAAAGCAGTGTGGAGGTACCTCAAAAAGTTAAAAATGGATTTGCCTTTTGACTCAGCAATCCCACTTCTGGGAATATATCTGAAGGAACCCAAAACACTAATTCAGAAGAACATGTGCACCCCTGTGCTCATTGCAGTGTTATTTACAATTGCCAAGATATAGAAGCAGCCCAAATGTTCAGTAGATGAGTGGATAAAACAACTATGGGACATTTACACAATGGAATACTACTAGACAGTAAAAAAGAAGAAAATTTTACCCTTTGTACAGTTTGAAATGACATGGAGAGGATTACACTAAGTGAAATAAGCCAGTCAGAGAAAGACAAGTACCATATCACCTTACTCATGTGTGGAATCTAATGAACAAACTGAACTAGCAAGCAAAATAGAGACAGACTCATAGATGGAGAGCAGATGACAGCTGTGGGTGGGGGGAGGGGATGGAGGGATGAAGGAAAAAGGACTTGTGAACATAGACAGCAGTGTGGTGAATGCAGGGGGGGGGGGTTAAAAGGGTGATAAATGGTAATGGAAGAAATACAATAAAAAATAAAAGAACAGGAAAATTTTATTAATATTGTGAGCAAAAGTTATGGGTGATGTTTCCTTTTCATTTTCAAAGACCTTTATTTGAAAAATTTCCTTTGTTGATTTATTATCTGAAAAAAGAGATTTGTCCACCATGTCAGTGTGACAAACTCATAAGGATGTCCTGGCTTTTATTAGCATTATTTCCCCAAATCGTAGATGAAAAATATTTGCATGTTCACTCAAGCTAGTGGAAAACTTAAAATATTTTCTTCTTGTCCAAGATGAATGGAAGTTGTTTTAGATTCAAAGATATAAGACTTCCACCAACAAGGGAAAGTTTTGTGCTTTGTTCTGTGATTATGTTTAGTGATCAGATATTAATTTGCGAAGAGGCTGTGTGTGAGAGAACTAGGGCTTTTTAGGAATTAGAGGAACGTACATTAGCTCGTTCAGGGCTATGTTAGGTTTGCTTAAATCTCAGCAAGAAGATGTCAGGCCATGTTCCTTACAAGTTGCTGTTAGAGGGAATTTGTTCCCTAACCCATCCTGTGAATATCAATGCTAACAACACTGTCTCGTGTTTTTTTTCCTTTTTCTTTTCCTTTCCTTTTCTCTTTTTTTGTCCCCTCCCCCGCCCTTTAATCACTGTGCTTTGTTCCTGTGTGAATAACTGTCTGTCTAGAAACAGCCATGGAGTGATTTTGCTGTTCTGAATGGGGGAAAGATTAATAGTGACATTTGGAAGGCAAGTATATTGTCAGCTTTTAGATCATGTACTATTTTGTTCTTTTTGCATGGCTGGGGCTGCACCTTTTCCTTTGCCAACATCATGCGTTCTGCAGGGATGGAGTGATGGGGCTTCTTGCTAGGGATGCCCAGCTTTCACACACGTGGCCTGTTTTTTGGCGTCTCCCACCGTGAATGACTTCGAGCTGAGCGCCCCAGGTTGCCTGTTGTCTCGTGAGCAGCGCCTTGCGTTGAGTCAGCATCCAGCAGCCCTTGCATGCCTTTTCCCGCCTAAGCTCACGCACTCAGCCGCAGGCCGGGCGGGCTCTCCTCCCTCATGATATCTGAAGCCATGTCACGGGGCCTCTCCTGTTCCGCACTAACAGACGTCTGTTTCCCTCCAGGATCTCCATGCCGCCACCGTTAACCCGGACCCCAGTCTAAAAGAGTTTGAAGGAGCAACACTACGCTATGCATCTTTGAAACTCAGGTAGGGCCAGGGAAGGACCAGCCACGACGTATGGTTTTTTTGCACCAGAGTTTGCGGTAGAATTCTAAGTCCCATTTTCTGTTTTGTTTTGTTTTGTTTCTTTGCTTTTTTCTAGAAATGCCCCACATGCTGACGACGACGATTCTTGTAGTGCCAACAGTGACCCAGAAGCCAAGGTTTGTAAAAACGTGCTTTCGGCAACTCCATTATAGTCTTGCATCAAAGTAATGACTTTGGATGGTGGCCCAGTTTTACAAGCCATCACCCCAGAGCCACTTATTAAGTAATTATCACTCGATCCGCTCTCTTTTCTAATCTCCGCAACACTTAAAGTAAATCCCTAGACCAGGTTGGCTCTGGGAGGATTTCTGTGATCATCGTGACTCTGCCTGTGTCTTGTACATCAGTTCTTGCACCATGTAACAAGTTAAAATTATTGTTTGACTGGGTGGGCTTCAGAAGCCTTTCAGGGTAAACCAGGTTCTGCCTTGAAGAGCTGAACAGGTGCAACGAGACCCCCTCACACCTGCCTCCTCAAGGACGGCTCACACCCAGGCGAGGTGAAACCTCTTTGCCACGCCTGTCATAAACACAGGCATGTTTTATAATGGAAAGTGAGAGTGAACTTTGGCCTTTGAACTTTCTGGTGGGGTACCAGCAGGGCATGGGGTCATGCCATTGAACAGGACGCTGTGCTGAGAATCAGAGCCCCAGGCCTGGGGTTTAATGCAGTGCAGTCGCCATCTTGAACTTCTTAATAATTTAGTCTTTGACTTTGTGTGTTATTAAGTGAAGCCCAGTGGGGCATTGGAGCGTGCACCAGGGGGTGGAGCCTTAGCTTGGGCACAGTCCTGCCACCTTCCTACCCCTGTCCCTACCCAGCGACCTCTGTTGCCTTCCGCCCCTGCAGGGGCTGAGGTATGAGCATGGAGAGGGTTGGTGCTGGGCACCCAGCTCCATGGCATCTCGGGAAGGGTCAAAGTGTCTGCCCAGCCCAGGCTGACAGCACCTGGGGTGCTTAGTGGTTGGCTCTGTGGGGGTGAAGTCTGCCTACTCTCAGGACAGGTACCTACCATGTCCTGGCACAGAGGTTGCAATAAACTTGAGGGAGACCTGCCTGCTTTGGGTTGGGGGGTATGGGTGGGTGAGTCCATGGGAAAGGGAGACTCCTGGCTCAACTTCCCCAGCCCTGGCCAGCGCACAATGTATCAGCCCAGCAGCTGGTACGAGGGGGAGCCCAGAAGATGATGGCCTGTGGGGTGGGCAGGGCCCCCAGGCACCTGCGATGCTCAGCACCCACCCTACAAGGATCCCTGTGTCTGGCAGAACATGACATGAAATAACCAGAAGAAAATGAAGTTTCATGTTTTGATACTTTTACAGCATTTTTTTTCTGCTCTTTTAAACAAGGGGCCCTGAAATTTTGTTTTGCATATTTCATTTTTACTTGCAAATTATGAAGCTGGTTCTAGATACTTTTTCTGGATCTCAAAGATGATCTGTCTATAAATAAAACAGCAAGTAGGTTCCCTTAGTAATAGATACACCTGGCAGATTCAAAATTTGGCTCCTTTGCCAGAAGCTGCCAACTTGCCATCGGTTCTGTAAGACCTGGAGCTTGAGGTTGAAATCTCCGCTGTTCTAGTCTGCTCGGCTTTATCCCAAGCACAGTCTGATTGCACGGAAGCCGCGGAAGAACCAGCAGTGTTCTGCACAGGCCTTGGCCTTTGAAGAGAAGTTTTATGGCACGGAAGAGATGCAGTAGAGTAGGAAGGTGGGATATGAATGATGTGCTTTGCTACCAGGTGTTTTACAAGGGCCATCCGCACGGGCTGGCGAGGAAGGGTGAGCGGCAGCATATTATCTTTCTCGCTCTTAAGGACTGGGGCCGGGGTGTCTTATCCGAGTGAAACTGATCAGGGAGGGCGGAGAGGGAGTGGACATGGAATTGGTACCAGGAACAGAGGCCTGGTCGAAGCGCCACTGAAGGTGGTTTCCCTCCAGTTAAATGGCTTACCGGATTCTTCCTGTGCCACCTTCCTGTGGCCAGCATGTCGATTCCCACACCTGTTGTGGATTTGTTCGTGTTGATAAGAGAGTTCAGCTTTGTCATAAGTTACTGAAGTTCTACTTAGTTCTAAACCCACAAGTACATGTACTGTATACGTGTATCTCCTACTTTGTTCCATAAGTGATATGAGAAGACTTATGTGAAAAATCCCCTCTTGAAACAGCACAGAAAATATTTGCATTGAAGGGTGAATGACACGAATCTGTGTAAGGGCAACTCAGAATCTTGAAGGGACTTCTGCAAAGGTCACCAGCTTCTAACTACCCCGCCACCCTAGGTCTGAAGGCC
Organism: Macrotus californicus; assembly: GCA_007922815.1. Classification (NCBI taxonomy): domain Eukaryota; kingdom Metazoa; phylum Chordata; class Mammalia; order Chiroptera; family Phyllostomidae; genus Macrotus; species Macrotus californicus. Next base: position 46,760 of record VMDR010001024.1, read on the forward strand.
CCCATGCTATCGAAAATCTCTGTCGCTGTTGAGGACACCCAAGTGTATTGGGAAGGGAAAAGGGTTTCCAAACCCTACTTTCTACGAATCACACTGTTCATAAGGCAAAGCACCCCAGTTCCTTATGGAATGTGATGGTTTTTCTAGTGCCTCATTATAAAATCATTGTACTAATGAATATTTATTGAGCCCTAACTTTTTGCCAGGCACGATTCTAAGTCTTTATTTCTATTGAGTCTCATCCTCATAAAATGGTAGCTGGTCATGCCACCCATCAGGGAGTTGGGCCCAGCGAAGCCCCGTGAGGAAAACCAAAATGTTCTTTCAGAGTTACAACTATTTCAAAATCCAACAGCACTGAATGCAATTTTATTTTACTTTTGAACAAATTTTGAAGAAGTCAGTGAGTTTAGAACTGATTTTAACAAAGCCACTTTGGAGGAGCCTCCCCCTCCACCCCCATCTACCCTCTTAGTCACTCCTCACCCATTTAAGCTTGCCCAGGACACTGAAGAGAGGACAAATGCCAAGAAGACCAGGATTTTCCAAACGTCCAAGCTCTGTAGAAGTATTTCCTTTAGATAAACATTTACATTTTTCAGTCTGCCATGGATTAGGAAGCTGCATGCCCCACTCCCCAATAAGCAGAAAGTATCTTGTCTTTAGAAGAAAAATAATTCATTTCATGTACCATGAAATTCTAAATGTAGTCCCTGAGGAATGATTACTAAAAAGATTATTATAGAAAATGTCTTCCTTATTCCCTAAATGAGATTTACATGCTGAAAAATAAAAACTGTTTTTAGACTATCAGGATGTGGATGCTTGAAGTCTTCTCCAGCCGCTCTGAGTCTGGGCGTCCTGATAATCTCTAGTTCAGGGGAAACTTTAAACAGCCATGGCAACATAAAGTCTTCCCCTCTCTCTCTCTCTCTCTCCCCCCCCTCCCACTGCCCTCCTTCCCTCCACCTGCCAAAAGCAAAGTAGTTTTTATAACTCTGAAAATGTTTTCTGAGCCTACCTAATTTTTTTAAATCCTCGCCTGAGGATATATGTGTATTGATTTGAGAGAGAGAAACGTCGATCAGTGGCCTCCCACCCCCACCCCGACCGGGGATCAAACCCGCCATCTAGGTATGTGCCCTGACAGGGAATTGAACCCTCAACCTATAGAAGAGTGGCAAAGATTCAATGCCCACGTGTCCTTCACCTAGCTTTCCCTAACAACATCTTCATACTCATGGCACAGTTGTCACGACTCAGAAGTTAGTATCGATCCTGTATGATTAACTAACCTATGGACTTTATGTACATTTTCCCTTTTTTTACTAATACCCTCTGTTCCAGGACCCAGTCTAGGACACTACACTGCATATAATGAGTTCTCTGAAAGTCCTTTCACATATTGCTCTCTACAGTGCTCAGACTTGCCCTTCTTAATTCCATTATAATAGTCCATATAATTTATAGCACTGGTCCGACTAGGCACCCATGGCCACAGGAACAACTTGCAGTACTATAGAGTAGATCTACAACTTCATGAAAGTAGGTGACTTTTTTCTTTTAAATTACTGCTTTGGTGTAGGTTGCTAACACTGATATTACTAGGTCAAAGGCTATCGGTCTGTAGCTTGTCACTTATTACAAAATCGCTTTCAGAGAGGCCACAGCGGCACATAGTTTCATCAGTAGTATCCTAGAATACACCTCTTTGTGCATGCCCGCTTCACTCTAGGCTTTGCCATTTTTACTTATTTATCTTTGTGTTATTGCGTGTGAGCTGCTACCTCCAAGCTTCAAATTTCCCCTTCTTAAACCATCATCGAGATCGGATATTTCTTACAAAACTCCTTGTGTTTCTGTCCATTCTTGGCTATCTTCTCCTCTTATTGTTCTATGCATTTTTCTAGAATAAAAATTTTACTGTGGAGCAATTTTAGATTTACAGAAAAGTGGCAAAGATAGCACAGCGTTCCCTCGTGCCCGCCACCCGGCTTCGCCTCATGCCATGTCCTATACCGTCCTGGTACATCTGTCAAAGCTAAGAACTAACATTGGGACAAAGCTAAATACCTTGTTCTGATTTTTACCAGTTTTTCTTCTACTGTCTTTTTTTCTTGTTCCAGGACCTGAGTCAGTGTACCACATTGTGTTTCGTCCCTATGCATTTTTAAATTCAAAACTTTATTATTATAATCTTAAATATTTTTGTCATCATTCTTTTTCTTTGTCTTTTTTCTGTTACTTAACCGTGTGAAAGTCTTAAAAACTTTTGTGTATTTTAAACCTTTTGTAAACAATTGCTTCTCATGCTTCATTTATCAACAAGGCAACTAACTCCTTGCCATTTTGGGGTGACCAGATAGTTTACATTTCTAAATTCTTGTTGTTTTACAGTCTCCCCTGTGGCTCATCCTACTTTAATACCGTAAAATTCGAATTTAGCTCTGTAACACTTTCCATTTCTCATGGCATGTGGTACATTGCTGGCCAAATGCTTGATTAGAATTACCAACAGAGAAATAAAATCTTATAGTTAAATTGCAGAAAACTTAATGCTTTGAAAAATATGTACTAGTTTCTTAGAGTTCTTTCCATCCTTTGTGTCACTCTGCTAAGACTTCTGTAAAGGAGATGTTTTGCCTCCTTGTGGGCAACATTGAAAATTACATCCTTAAAGAAACGTCCTAAAGCTACATCTCATTTGGAATCATTGGATTACTTATCTTTGAAAATGACCATAGAGATGATCTTAATGGGCCTTCTTTACAGCTGAAAAAAGTGAGTCCCAGGAAATCTGAGCAAAGGACTTCTAGGGTCGCACAGCTAGCGGTGGAGACGGCGTTCGAAAGGGGGTCTCCAGGCCTCTGACCACAGAGCTGCTGTCCCCTCTCAGTGACTAACCTCAGTTTCAGGGTATTTGTGGGGAGAGGTTTTTAGAACTTCATTGGAACACTAGTCTTTGAAACCCATAATAAAGGAACTGGGTAAGGAAGATTGTATTATTCCGAGCATTACATTTTCTGGGCTTCCACTTCCTCACCCGTAAAGTGAATGTGTCATCATCTCAGAAGTCACTTCTGGTTCTGAGTGACTTTAAGGTTCCTAATAGAACGCAGCAGTTTGGATCCACGGCATCTGGCGATGAAATTGCTTAGCCCGATCTCTCATCAGATCTGGAGAAGGAAAGGGAGAGTAATTTGCTCTGGAGTACCCTCTGGGGCTGGAGACGGGTGGCTGGCATGAGTATTTAACATGCAGTTTTCCTGCAAACACAAGGCATCATGCTTATTTCCCCCCATGTAATAGATGAGGAACGGATGCTTGGACAGATTAGGTAATTTGTTTTCTGACACCAATTAAATAATTTGTTTCCTCCACACAGCTAGTAACTGGTGGAACTGGGACTCAAACTCAGATGCATTTCACTCTAAAGCCCAAGAAAGTGTCGTGCCCAGCCACTCCCAGTCATTGCTTCCCTGAGTTTAAGGTCTCTCTGGCTGCCTGGGAATCTGAGTGGAGGGAGCAGAGATGCTGGAAGCAGGGTGGGGGAACTGGAGGGTCACTGCCCAAGGACAGACCCCACCTCTCTTTGCACCACCCCCCGAGCTCACTGGCCCAGTGCTCTGCGGTTGCTTTCAGACCTTCCTGAGCATGTTGACACATTCCGTTGTTCTGGGTCAGAACGAGGGGCCACATTTCTACTAGGCTCTCAGGGGCTCCTGGTCTACTAAACTAAGCGTTCAGCAGTGATGCCAGCAAGTTTGAAACCTGATAAATGAGGCATCATTTTCAGGCACCTTCCACCAGGATGTAGACATTGTCTACCCCGACCCTCCACTTCTTTCGTGGCCATTTGCCATCCATCCTCAGCTGCTGGTGGACTTTTATCCGGAGACTGTGTTTCGTGAAAGTTTTGCTTTTCTCCTCACTCTTTTATTGCAGGCTGCCCTTAGATGGGGAGGAAGAGGAAGGAGATGATCAGTCGGGTAGTAGACTTGGTAGAGGACCGTTCTGAAATGAATGGCGAACGAACATGAGACTCTAATATATTCATCTGTGAGCTCTGTGTGTGCCCTCCCTTGGTTCCCATTAGCATAGATTTTCACGGAGTAATTATATTAGCGGCTACTGACTAGATTAGTACTAATAGATAAACAGGAAGGAGGAGTGAGTATCTTTTCTCATTCAGATTTGTTTCTGGTCTGTGTAGCAAATTCATTATCATTACTTAGCATTTATATGGGATTTTATGTCTGCATGTAGTTCTCATAATTGATTTTCATTCATGTGGAACAGGTTTTTTTCTTTCAGAAATCCTGGTCTGTGTGAGAAGTTTGGATTTGATTTCTGTTGTAGATTTGTTAATGGCATCAACATTTATTGAATGCCTGATGCCGAAGGGGAAGCTGCGTGATGTAACGGTTAAGAGCATGGACTCTGGACCCAGACTGCCTGGGTTCAAAGCCAGGCTCTGCTACTTCCTGTCTGGATAAGTTACTCAGCCCTGGGCAGGGTTCCTTATCTACAAAATGTTAATGAGACTGGCCAGTTTCTAAGGCTTCTTCCTACTCTCACAGTTTCTGATTCTGGGATTCTACCGTAGAAGAAGAGGATAAGCACTAGGCGGGGTCCAGGGCTCTGCCGATGTGGCCACGCCCCTCTCCGTCTCTGAGCCTCTGTTGCCTTGTGTAGTCAAATGATGGATGAACCAGATGACCAGGCCTCCAGTTTCCTCATCTGTAGTGAGGATAATAATAGTGCCTACCTCACCCGGCTACTCTGAACATGCAGTGAGTTGATATATTGTAAACATAAGATACATGTCAAGTACTTCAAACTGTCCCTGGCACATAAAAGCATTCTTTATGCATTAGCCATTATTATTATTCCTCTTACACAGAGGAATAGATACATCCCCTGCTTCAAGGGGCAGACAGCAGACAGGCACATTCAATGTGTTGTGCTAAGTGAATGCCGAGCTGTGCTGTCAGGAACGGGCATTGCCCTGGCCGGGAGTGAGAAGTGACTCGTCTGCTTTCCCAGAAGGAGACGATGCCCCAGCTGATGAGTGGACTTGCATTGCAACAGAGATGAGTAATTCCCCACTTTCTGGAAATGTAAGGGCAGAAGATTTTAAAATAATGTTTTGTGTAAATGTGTGCTCGTTTTCAGCAAATGCTTTCAGGAACAGATCTATTACGATAAGGCCCATCCTTACTTGTCCAGTACTGCAGGTAGCATTGTTGCTGCCCTCTAATCCTATGTACTATGTAACGCCAGAGCAACCATAGCTTCAGACAAGCCTGTATTTTGCTCATGATTTTGTGGAATTTGGGAAGGGTTCAGGAGTGCAGTTCCTTTCTGATCCACGTGGGGGCGCCTGGGGCTGGAGGATCCCCACCCAAGCCGGCTTCCTCACCCACGTGCCTACAGCTCAGTGCTCCTCGGCCTCTCTCAGGGCCTGTCCGTGTGGCTTGGGCTTCTCACAGTGGTGGTCTCTGGGTAAGCAGGTGTGCTTCTCATGTGGCGTCTGGCTTCCAAGAAGCAGGAAGCTGAAACCCCCAGGTGAGACAGGGTTGTTCCTGGAAATGGCACCACATCACTTCGGCCACATCCTGTGGATCAGGGAGGGCACAGCCCAGACCCAGTGTGGGGACACGGACTCCATCTCTTGAGGGAAAGTGGCTATCTTTGGGACATGCAGTCTGTGACAAACGTCATTCCCGCACTGCAGTCATTCAACGAAAATGTCTTTAACGAATGAAAAGCATGATGATTAACACAGAGGAATCAAGAAACCAAGGCCCAGAGCCAGTGACGCGCATACCAGCCCTGGAAGAACGTGTTTCGCCCTCCTGGATATAGCTTTTGAGTTGGGTTCACAGGGTGAAAGTGAGGACCACCTCCTTCGAGCCCCAGGGGAGGGAAGCAGCACAGAGGGGCCACTCAAGCTGTCCGAGAGCACACACTGGTCTCAGAGTGCAGGACCCACAGCCAGGCTCCCAGACACTGGGCCAGTGCGGCTCCCCACGAGCCAAGATGACGCTCGCTGCCTCTTGGACACAACCGTTCGTTGGTCTTGGGTGCTCATTTGTCTCCTTGCTCAGAGGACAGCTTCTCTGTTTGAAAACTGTTTCCTTCCATTTATTTGCCAACACAGCCAAACAGTGCTGTGGCCCTGGCAGCGCCACAGCCTCCTTTCCCTTGTTAACTGCTGGTCATTACACTTGCCTGAACGAGCAGTCGAGGAGTTGGCAGCCATGTGAGCCCCGAACTTTGAAGGGTGCTGTTGAAACGCCCTGTTCTTCTCCAACTATTGGCAGCTGTGCCCTGTGGTGGCAGACGCCTGGAAAGGCTAATCACGGGGAGGTAGACTTCCCTCTTCCCCTGGAGGAAGGCAGTAGGAAACAGGTGAGATGACGGGCAGCAGCCAGCCACAGGGGCAGAGACAGGCATCCTAAGAAGGCCAGAGCAGCAGGTATGTGGACCTGGCCCCGCGGGATCCTGGCAGAAAACTGGGCTGTGCGGAGCCCCCCGAACGGGGCAGCCTCAGGCAGAAGCAGCAGGGTGCGTTCCCCTCTCAGGGCTGAGTCCTCCGGGAAGGGCCAGCTGGCCAAAACCTGGGGACCCTGAAGCTGGCATTCCAAGACTGCCTGGAAAATTGCCAACAGACGTTCGGCCTTGTTCTCTTGGGGCTGTTGACCGAGACCTTAATACGTGCACCAAAATTGAGGTTGTAATGCGAACATGTCTTACTTCTTTGCAGTTAATGAAGTGTGTGGAGAAACAATGTTTCCATCTGCAGGACTGTTAGAATAGCTCCGGTGCCGAGCTGTTCCAGCTAAGCCACGCCATCCTCTTCCAGTGAGGACTCCCATTTAAAAGCTCGTCAAAGATCAGAGCCTGAGCTCTTCCTCTGTTCCTGGCTCTGCTGCTTGTAAGGAAGTCATATTTTCAGTCCCTAAACTGATACCAAGAGTGGCAGCTCTCCACCCTTGTCAGGAATGGATTCAGCAGCCTTTCCTTTAGCACATACTTATTCGACAGCTGTTACGTGCTATGAGGCCAGTCACACTGGAGAGGGGAGCAAAATAAAATAACAGGGCAGGCAAGATGGCATCTCATTGAAGAACAAGAGTCACAGTATTACTGCAATGACCGAAGGAAGCGTTCGCTTGCAGCTGTACAGGGAGCTTCAGCCGCTCCACGGTGGAGGTGGCATTGAGATCAGTTCAGGAAGCAGTAATGATGTAATTGGCAGCCTGTCTGTCGGGGGATGAATGGATAAAGACGTTCAGTAACACAGGGCTTTCTTTCCTGGGGCCCGTGGCTGAAGCCCAGCGTGGTCTCTTAGGCTCCAGTGTCCTGGTTGAAAGGATCTGGGCTTTACTTTCCAGAGGCTTCATACTAGCTTAAAAAAAAAAACCCAACACTTCAAAGTTCTACATAAATATTGACTTTAAAGTTCTCCCATTTTGCAGGAAACTGTCCATTGCTGCTCTCCCCAGGGTCTGCAGTGATTTTTGGAGAGTTACACAAATGAGCCAAAGTGGGGGGTGGCAGCTTCTGGCCTGCTGCCTTTACCCACATTAGAGCACTCTTGTCCAAGAGATAAGACTGTTGATAAATAATGTAGCACCTACAAAACATTTCCCCAAAAATCTGTTTTTAAAAATTTATGAAAAAGTCAACACGGGGGAAGAAGTTGTCACAGGAAGACGAGAGAGTTCCCAGTGGCCCGCCGCAAACTCCGGGAGCGCGTCACCTGTGGAACACCAGCCCATTCTGCTGCAGTTCCTCGGGGACGTCCGTGGGAGAGCGCTGCAGTCCGCAGACACCCGGGCGGCGGTACCGCGGCCGGGTGCTGATGGGCTGGCCGAAGCTAGTCCCCTTCCCACCAGAGGGCGCTGTGCGGTCTGGCCGGCACGGGGCACACCAACCACAGTTAATGAGTGAAGAGATTCTGAAAGCAAAAAGATAATTTGATTTTGTGTCCTCTTTTGTGTGCTCAAGTGCATTTATGTGCTGCCATCTTCTCCTTCGAGATACAAAGGTTCTTCCCAAAACAACTGGGAAAATGGATGGTCGGGGCTGTAACGCATCGGCATGCGGGAAGGTTCGCAGAGACTGCCTCTGCAGCCTGAACTATGACCTAAAGAGAGAATGAACGTAGTGACTCTGGCGTAGTCATCTTTGTTGAATCAGGACGTGCACTGGGGACAGTGAACTCGTCAGACTGTTTTCAGAGCTTTGCCCCGGGGATAAGGAGCCCAACGGCATACGCCCTTGGCAGAGGGTTGCCTTGTCTTGGTACCTTTTTCCTTGAGAAGTTTGCTAGTACCGCTTCCCAGTTTTCCTCATGGTGCCAACACCCCCAGCTTTTTCTTGGTAGCAGTGTGGGGAAGCACAACTTGTGGTTGGCATTTGACCCCAGTCAGATAATCTAAGATGCCATTTTCATTCTTCTCTGAGAAAATTAATGTAATTTTGTAGTGTAATGTAATACATATTATATTATATAAGTTACAATGCAATATATAATATTTATAATAATTTTATAATTCATAGGACTCATGTTGCTTTGATTAGTTTTGGTGATTTTTTTCTGGATATTCTGCATCTTCTTATTAGAAGAAAAATAATAGCCAGCCTGGTATCAAGTGCTGTGGATGTACTTGGCACTTACCTGGGCACTGTGAGATTTGAAGAATACACATATACAGGGGTCTCTGATCTTGAGCGGCTCCTGAAGGAGGCCGCACTGGGTAGTGGAAGGGGTGCTGTGCTGAGAAACAGGAGACCCTGTGCTCACCCTACCTGCCACTCATAGGCTGGGAGACCTGGGGCACACCACTTCTCCTTGATGGACCTCATCGATCAAGCAAAGAGGACGATAAAAGCTTTGCATTCAGCTCTGAAAACAAGGCTCAGGCTAATTGGGGAGCTGGAATGAATTCAGTGAAGAGCAGAGCATTAGAGATGAGCTACCGAGTATCTACTGTAGGAGTTCGGGAAGAGGAGAGATAGGTTTTAGAATGAGACTTCTTGAGCTTGAGCCAACAGCCTCTGGCCCAGATCACTAGACCCGGACCAGGTCCACTCATGGTGGAGTTGTCCCACAGGTGGCTGTAATGAGCCCCAGGTGACAGCAGGTGCCCTTCTGGCTCTGCCCCTGACCGGGAGCCCTGGCCTCTGCAGAAGTCTGCAATGTGGCTGAGCTCCCAGGCTGTAGGCTGCGGGCTGTGGAGCTGAATAATCCGAAGTTCTGTCTCCTTCCTTCTGATCAAAGCACGTTCCCCTCACGCAAAGCTTCTCTCTGGGCCCTCTCTCCGCCCAGGCTTCCCTCCACTAGCGGCTCACCTCCTTCTGTCCCCTTTCCATCTCAGGGCTCTGTGGCAGGATCCCACCTGCAGAGTCACTTCTTGGAATTTTGGGAATCCGTTGCCTTCCAGCACTCTGGGGCCTTCCTTTCCTTGGTTATCAGTCATGCTTGCTCTTAGAATAATTTCTCGTTTCTGGGGATAGTGGGCTTCCTTAAGGCTCCTTCTATTCGTCTTTCCTTGTGTCCACACACACGCAAGTTTCAGCATGAGTATAATTGAGACACAGGTACGTTACCTACTTGGAACAGAAACCAGCCATGTGAGTTAAAGTGGGCCAGAGTCGCTTCACTTGGGCAGAAACACATCTTGCATTTTGAGAACACAGCTCAACGGTAAGAGCTGCCAGTCTCCACATGAAGAACAAAGTAGAAAATATCCACCTCAGGAACTTGACATATTTCTTTTCTTTCTTTTTTATTTTTTTAACCCACAACTGAGGACATTTTTTCATTGCTTCCAGAGAGAAAGGAAGGGAGAGAAACATCAGTCGGTTGCCTTATACCCAGACCAGGGATCATACGCGCCCAGACCAGGGATCAAACCCACAACCTAGGCATGTGTTCTGACTGGGAACTGACCCTGCAACCTTTCGGTTATGGGATGATGCTCCAACCAAATGAGCCACACTGACCAGGTGACATATTTCTAAAATACGTTTGTCATCAGCAGCACCTGCTTTGTGCCTACTTGTGAGAAGAAGACCAGACAGACACAAGAGGTCTCTCTGGTCTGTCTTCAGATGAAGTCCGAGATGTGCCTGTTCCTCAAATACCTTGCCATCTCTGGGATTAGGTTTTCAGCTTTTATTCTGACCTAGTGCCAAACATGTCCTTTTTAATATCCCAGTTCTGTGTACATGCATTCCCACCCTAAGAATTCAGTATATCTAAAGCAAATTCTCTAAAACGACAACTTAAAGTTCTTTTTCCTTGAGTTTCCATAAACATCTTGGAAGAGCATCTGTTCATATTCACTTCATCTTTGCGTTCACAGTAAGTGCCCGCTGGCCAGGGACCATTTCAGTAAGTGGTGGTTACTCAGGGGTCCCTTTAAAGGTGGCCCTCCACTCACTTGAGGCCCCGGCACACCCACTCCACCCCACACAAGGCAGACCTCAGTCTTACTAGTGGCAACACTGGTGATGCTCTCGGAAGTTGTTACTTGATTGTGAAATGTGGTGTTGCTGTTCCAGGGTCCGCAGAGCCTTGTGCTCTGTAGGTCTCCATGCAGCGGTCAAATCCTCTTCCCACGTGAGGACGGGAGACTTCTAGGGGTCGGCATGGAGAACTAGAACGTCGTCAGAGCCCTCTTCGGGTTGGTAGGAGCGGTGCTTGTAATTGAGGTCTTTGCCTGCCTTTGTGCTTCGTGAGCTCGCTGAGTTCATCTCAGGTGCTTCGTTAAAGTTGCCGATTTCTTGGTGAGTAGTGCAGTAAAACCTTAGAAACCAACACTAAAAAATGAGGTCAGTCCCGAAGATGATGCTAATTAGAGCTAACTTTTGACAGGCTCCACCCCTCCCAGCAGCCAGGCGCTCTACTTAGGGGGCGGGATACTTCAGACCATTTCTTGCCTTCAAGTAATTTAGTTCCCGTGTGGGGGAAAACAGCAGAACACGGGAGGGCAAAATACGGCAGATAGAAAATCAGGGAGAGCTAGATAGTGCGCGGAGGGGTGCAGGTTTTAGTGGTCAGAGAAGGCCACCTGAGAAGGTGACACTGGGTAAGAGGTGATGGAGGGGACCAGGTAGATGAGGGGGAAAGCCCAAGATAAGCACACCCCTAGGGGAGGAGGGATCAGCCTGGAGGCCAGTGTGGCTGGAGCCACGTGAGTGACCGATGGGGACAGGATGGGGTAAAATGTCTGAGAGGTGTTTTACAGGCGAAGTCCTGAGAGACCTTTTAGCCCAAATCCTTCTCCTTCCTCAGCTCCCCCTTCTCTTTCATTTGTCAGATGAGGAGAATGAGGCCTAGGTGAATCAGGTGACCCCTGGAAGTCACTAGTTCATAGCAGCACCAGGACAAGAACCCGGGGTTTCATGGTTCCTAGTCCCACCTACACCAAGACCGAGGCAGCTTTGAGAGTAGTGAAGTCCACCTTCACGACTCCTCGCCTGGCACGCAGGGCAGATCGATGCCGTCATGTCTTGGTATGTGCCATATTCTGTAAAGTTTCTACGAAGGTGCCGCCAACACCGAAGTAGCAAATACGGAACCATGGCCACCCAAGGAGATGCAGGGTTAGGTTCCCGGGAGCCTCCTGCCACAGCGTCTTCATCGCCGTCCATGCATAGCCTTGTTTTACGGGTGTTTCTGTGTCAAGGCACCTTGTTCAGTGTGGGTCGTTGGCTCATTCACGTCGAACCCACAGCCAACAGTCTACAACTCACGCCTGAACAAGGCTTGTGTGGCACATATTTCCTCCACGAAGTACACCCCGGCCTCCTCCTTGGGGGCACTGGGCAGCACTTCAGCACCATGCTTGGGTGGGGCAGGGAGGGGTGACACATTTTAAATGGCGAAGTCACCAACAAAAGCCACAAAGATGCAAAAACAAGGCACTCATAGACATGAGAAGGACACTTCTGTGCAGCATGAAAGCTGAAATAAGAAGGCGGCGTGTGACCTTGTGCATCGTGCAGCTCCAGTTTTTGCCACTCTGTAAATGTTCACGAGTGACCATGAGTGTTCCTTGTGGGGTTGCGAATAAATTTCAGTGAGCAGGAGAATTTGCAAACACGAAATCTACAAATGATGTGGACTGACTGCTTTTGCACGTGAGCTGTTCAGGGAGAGGACTCTATTCAGGACCCAAGTGACATTATTCTGAGTGGACTCATCTGCTGGGTACATTTTAGAGTAGGGGATCAGTCAGTTCCGAATTGCCCCAGACACTGCCCGTGGAGCATACTTGTGCCTAGCTGCTGTTAAGAATGATACCCTTTATTTGCTTAGTTTGTGTTTTAGATTCAGTTGTTGAGAGTTGTGAATTTGTTGCCATTTTAATGTTCATAGTTTTGATCTTCTTTTTCCAGCCAAAACAGGAACAGAATCACAGAGATGGAGATCACATGGAGAGTTATCAGTGGGGGTGGGAGAGAGAGGGGGAGAAGGTACAGAGACTAAGTAGCATAAATGGTAGGTACAAATTAGACAGGGGGAGGTTAAGAACAGTGTAGGAAATGGAGAAGCCAAAGAACTTATATGTACGACCCATGGACATGAACTAAGGCTTGGGGGGGCAGGGAATGCTGGATGGAATGGGGGTACCTGGCAGAGGGGAACAAAGCGGGGAAATTGGGACAACTATAATAGCATAATGAATATATTTTTTAAAAAAAGAATGATACTCTTCTTTATTCAAGCATAGCAATTCCATATTACAAATAGACTTGTCACTAATTGAGATTGGACTATGTAATTCCCCATCTCTCCCCTGTCCTCGCCCTGGCTGCTCCCTGCTGCCTCAGTCCCCCAGCCCCCAGGCCCGAGGGCACAGTCTGACTCCTGACTTCAGGCTCTTTCTGCTCCTGTCTTTGAATCAGCATCTCCCTACAGCTCATAGGGCCGTCTTGCTTCCCCCAGCAAAACAGCGTGGCCTACTTTACGTGCAAAGTCTGGGTATTCATTATGGCTTACTCAATGCTTGCTCGGCAAATCACACGTCTCAACAGCAGCGGGCATAGTTTCTGTAGTGTAAATGAGCCTTGCGGACCACAGAACTTGCCTCCAGTCTGTTGCAAGACTCCCGTGGGGGAAGACTAAAATACCACTTACACGTTCAGGGAGTAAGAACGTTTTCCCCGTCGTGGAGACATCTGCTGCTCTTCTACAGAGTAGACGGGGGATCCTGCCAGCCTAGCTGTTTGGCCTGGGCTTACAGAGGCTCTTAAGCTCTGAGAGTGTGGGCTGAGAATCCGGTGTTTATTGCCATAAATTCGGCTTTGGTTGGCATTCAAGTGTCTCCAGCAGCAGAAGTTCCCTTGCATGTAACATGTTCGCTGTCCCACCAGGAGAAGCTTCTCCCACGGGAGAAGTTTCTGTGGTGACCGTCACATCATTTCTTAGAGATGCTTCGTGGTGACCGCGGCCTTGGGCTGCAGCGGGATGGGGCTGTCTGAGAGGGGCCATGATTGGGAATTTGACCAGGGGGGTTGATAGACACCCTAGTTGGACATGACAGGTGTCAGGTATAAGGAGCCTCCTTCCACCCCCAGCCTTCGGAAGAGAGCCACCATTTCATGTTTATAAGAAATAGTCTCTTATGGAAGCCTTTGAACTTTTGAACAGTTCAACATAATACAGAGTTCTGTACATGCCCCTTATTGCTTGGGTGAGTACGGGGGTGGTCCAGAGCATACTCTCCAAAGGCTCAGCAGTCTCCTTATGTCCAGAGGGCACCACCTACTGAGCAGATCTTTGTAGCACAGGATCCTGATGATCTGAAGCTCAGGGTCAGAGCTGGGACAGGGACACCGTGGCAACGAGCTGTCCAGACCCCACTGGCTCCTAGAGAGGAAATTACCACAAAGCTCTCTTTGGGGGCTCAGCTCAAAGACAAGACTCTGGGTCCAGCGGGTGCCCAGAGCGTCGGTGAAGAACCGGACCGCAGACACAGCAGGGGGCCCCTCAGCACCCCCCCCCCCGGTGTCCCAGGACCCTGGCCGTGGGCTCCAGTCTGCAGGCCTGTGTGAACACCTTGCCTGCCAGTGAAGATGGAGCTCCTGGTATGGACTGGATTGGGCCCTGGGCAGAGATTAGCCCTCCGGAAGGCCTGGCCCTCAGGTCTCACCATGCACGCACTTGGAAGCACTTGATACCCGACCTAGCCCTGCCCCCCATTACTGTCTAAATGGACTTTTTTATATGACTTTTCTATTTCTTGGCGTGGCCCAGATCAGGGTTTGTGATAATTTAGAGCTGGTCATAATAATAGCTCACACACTGAACGCTCGCCATGTATCATTCTAAGCACATTAGATGTACGATACCATTTGTTGCTCCCGGCGTTTCTTAGAACATAAGTACTTGTTGTCTCCATTTTACAGGTTAGAAAGCTGAGGCCCAGGGCAGGTCAGTAATTGCCCTGTGTCACTCAGGAATTAAGTGAGGGATCTGGGATTCAAACCTGGTGCTCTGACTTTAGACCGCAGGCCATGTGCATTTTGCTATAGCCAAAACGGCTGTGCCAGGCTCCCTGCTGGGGTCCAGCACACAAGCCCTGGAATCCTCACAGCCTCTGCAAGGGCAGGGTTATTTCTCCAAATATACAGAAACACTTGACAATTAACTTCCAAGGGAGCACAGCCAGGGAGTAGTGGCCCAGGGCTCTCACTCATTCCTCAGTCTGTCTCCAGCTCAGGAGTCTTTATTTGACACTGAAGTTGCTGAGCAGGGAGTCTGATCAGGCCCCCAGAGTGGTGGCAATCACAGGTCCAAAGCACAGGCCTGGTCACAGAGCCTCCCTGGGGTGCAGCCTTCCTGTTGACAGGAGAGCCAATGTAGAACAAAGAACAGTGGAACCAGGATGAGGTCATGGGCACCGGCCTTTCGTCAAGGGCAGAAAGCCTCAGTTGCGTTACTTTGCTGAACTTGACTGAGCTGGCTTCCTCTCCACTAAAGTCAGGATAATAATCCACCCTGAGGGTCAGACCTCCAAAGAAACTCTAGCTGCTGCTTTTTTACTGTGTGGCCTTGGGCGATTCAGTGAAGTTCTCTGAACTTCAGTTCTTGTGTGTAAAATAGCACATGCAGCTCACACTTTGTAGGGTTGTGGGAAAGTAAAGCATGTGGTATCTGGGAAGTGATCCATAAATGTCAGCCCCGTCTTCATGCTTTTCCCACCGAGTGTAGGCCCTTAACTTTGTATGTAAAATACTCGGCACAGAGTAAGCACTCGAGAAGTGGCCACTGCTAGTGAGATGTTGGCAATCACGTGAACATGCTTAATGCGATGTGCCCGCAAGTTCACGTGTAACTGCGCACACACTTCATTTGTTCCGGGACATTTGACAACATGGGGCTACATCTCTTGGTTGAACCTCCTCCGCTCAACTTTTCCATTGATAAAAATAGGCCTCTTAATTAGCAGCCTGGTTCCTGGGCAGGAAATGACTGATACCAGCAAGTGTTCATGTACTAAGTCACAACCAGAGGCCTGTCTCCCTGTCACACTGGCGAGGAACTGCCAGGGGTCCTGGCCATCAAGATGTGGAAGTGGGCTCCTCGGCTTGCATTTTTGCTCATCAGCCTGCAGTGGGTTGGTGGTTAAAAACGGGAGTGGATTTCCCCCAGAAGACACGTCCTCTCATTAGCCAACCCGAGCATCTGGTCAGACGTACATTTCTTTCTGTAAATTAATAAATCGACATTCTGGTTTTTATTTTTAAATTTGTATAAATTGTTCGTAATGAGGTGACAGTTCACCCTACTCAGCAGATGAACAAGAGTCCCTGTGGACCAGGTGTCGTACAGGAGTGGTCAGTGCTGTGGGCACCAGCCTTTCGTCAAGGGCAGAAAGCCTTTTGTGTAGAGAAAGAGCAGACTCTGGCTGAGGAGGCCCAGAGGCCTCAGCCCCACACTGGGCAGCTCCTTGGCCCCTCCCTCTCAGGTTGTGACTGAGCCCTAGGCCATCACAGAACACACTGTGAACAGCAGCGTGATGGACAGAGCACAGGCCTCAACTGATTGCAGCTGTATTTCCTCTGCCTCCTGGAGACTCCTTACTTTCAGTGTGATCTGTTACCAGGGTTGGGAGTTAGGGAGGGGGGAAGAAAGGAAGGCAGTGTGGTGGCGCCCCCTGGTGGACAGTGTGCACAGGGCACCCAGACCCTTTCAGGGCTCCTTAAGTGCTATGGTGAGGGCTCCCATATACCTCTGAGAAGTCTCAGGGCAAATCTGAAGCACCATATCTAGACCTGGGGGGCTTTGAAATACGTATTCCCTATTCCAGAGGTACTTTCTTCTGTTCAGTGTGCTCCTGACCTTGAGTAATCTGGGGCTACTTTACAGTGGGACCAGGCCTCCCTGACTTCTGGTACTAGCCTGGTCTGGCTGGCAAGCACTTAAGACTGTGGAGGAGGGGTTGTGCACAGGTACGCTGTGTGTCAGGAGGGTTTGTAGGTCCTATCAGAGGTCCCCAGGTGCAGAGTGTGGTATGCCGCACCCCTGCCAGGAAACTCAGCATTGTTGCTGCTCCTTGGTGGCAGCCTGGCATGGTGACAGGAATCTGTCAGTACATGAACTTGGGTTTGAATGCCAGCTCCACCGTATGTGCATGGGTTACCTTATGTTTATACACCACTGTATTAGTCTACTCAGGCTGCCAGAACAAAATACCACAGACCGAGGGGCTTAAACAACAGAAACTTACTTTCTCACAGTTCTGGGAGTTAGAAGTTCAAGATCAAGGTATTGCCAGGTTTGGTTTCCCCTACGGGCTCTTTCTTTGGTTTTCAGACAGCGCCTTCTTTCTGGCTTCTCACGTGGTCTTCCCTCTGTGCACAAAAACGCCTAGCATCCCTTCCTCTTCTTATAAGGACTGGTCTTATCGGATTAGGCCCACCCTTACAACTTTATTTCATCTTAATAACCCCTTTAAAGGCCCTACGTCCAAATAGAGTCACATTGGGTGTTAGAGCTTCAACATAGGAACTTTGAGGGTGTTACTGGCATTGTCATTGTTGGGTTCCCCAAGATAGAAATCAGGAAATTTCCAGTCAGAGTTCACTAAGCTTAGGCTTGAGCACAGGGAGGCAGCATGGAGGAAAGGACAGTCCTCTGAACTGGCTGGGGCTGGGTGTACAAGGCAGGCTTGTGAAGGGTTCAGGGAGTGGAATATCCCAAGTCTGGGTGTGGTTACTTCCTCCTTCTGTCAGGTTGCTTGGCCACTATCTCCTTGTCTGCCCTGTCGGGGGCAAGATGGTGGTGTTGTCATCACCCCAGGAAGGTCGTACTGAGGCCAAACCCTGATCAGCTGAGCATGCCGAACTGTGGTTTTGACGTCTTCTGTCCACCTGGTCTTAACTTGGCTTCCTGGCCACCTGGTACTTTTCCTTTCCCAGGCCCAAGTTCCTGTACTGTCTCAAGGGGACAGAATTCAAGCCTTAACAACGTCTCCATGCCTCAGTTTCCTCATCTGTAAAATAGGAATGATGTAACATCTAGCTCATGTGTTGCCATATGGGTTAAGTTGATTAAATAAGATATGTAAAGGAAAGTATTTGACATCATGCATATGTATGGTGGGCAGGTAGTCAGGAAGATGGCCGTACTAGACAATACTTTGATGCTTGTATTAGATTATAGCTCTTCCTTTAGCACCTGGTGCATGGTAAGTACTACATGGACGTTACTATTATAATGACTGTCTGCTTTACAGAAGAATCGACAGCATAAATGTTAGCATTCCACTTTTCCAGTAGGGTTGTCTTGCTCCAAAAAAATAGAAAAGGGAGAAAGTTAAGTTAATGGCACTCGTGGGCTCAGACCCCAAAGGGCTAGGCATCTTGTTTTCTGCCCGAGTGCTCACCGTGTTGCATACAGTTTGGTGGGGGGGCAGGGAGGGGGCTGCAGCATGAACAGCAGAAGTGCTCATTGGGGTCAGTGTAGAAATGCTCTCTGGGTCCCCCCTGGCTGCTGAGGTCATTGCCACACTGAATAATTAAGCAGGCTGGTTCCTTGCTTCAGCCGGATGGAGAACTGGGTCAGGCTCCACTCCTGAGTCCCCAGGCACCTCCGAGGGAGCCCACGGAGGTGCTGCATTTGGAAAGCACTTCAGTGTCTCACAGACAAGCCATAGCAAATAAAGCCTAATTTCATTTCAGTCTGTATCTGTAATGACCGTGATCTACATTCCCACATGTAATGACCACGAACACCGAATTACTAAGGCAGCAAGCATCCAAGGAAGATATTTTGAACCTTGAAAAGCCTATGCATTTTCAGAACCAACTCTGCGAGCCATTTGAGGTCATAGCCCTTTGCTTACTGGCTGCGTTATTTCTCAGCAAAGTCTGGGCAATCCAAAGTCCTGCCTCTGGGCAGAAATCAGGTCTGTGCTGTCTCTAATGCCTGAAATGAAGGGGCAGAGGGCTGGTCTTAACTCCTAAGGGAAACATCCAGATTATAGGATATCAAGTGTAATGAGTGTAATCTAAATAGCTACATTATTCTGACCACCAATAGGAAATAGAACAAGGGTCCATCACGGGTCATAGGTGGGCTCTATGATTATTTAAAAGGCCCTTCCTCATAACCACATAGAGCAAGAATACATGTGGGGTTTTTTTCCCACCTGCCCCCAAGGGCGCAGAAACAAAAGATTTGTGCAGAGTAGCCCTGTGTAACTCCGAGAGCCACCAGCATCGCCGTGCTCTTAGGGTCCAGCCAGGGGGCTTCCATCCCAGCCACACGTTCTGCGGAAATTCGTGTGTCCTCCCCAAAGTCCTGCCCCTTCCCTGGGACATTTATTTCTTTTAAGTTGACTTCCTGTTCTCCACTCTGAGGTGTTTGCCTGTTGCTTTTCTCTGCCAAGCATCTCTCCAGGGGAGGGCACACCCTTCTCCTTTAATTCCCCCTGACGCCATCAGCCATCTCTTTGTCTCTGGCTTCTGCTGGCGCAGTGGGGGTGACGTGGAGGGGCTTCCATTGCATCAAAAACAGTTCCTGGCTTTCAAAACTGGGTATTGGACTGCCCTCATCTTTACAAATCACTCAGCACAGCGTCCCCTCGAGGCTGGGCTTCCCCAGAGGTTGTATGGCCCTTTCTCTCTCCCCTATTTCCTTTTCAGGCCCATTTCTTCTGTTTTCCCTAAATTATTGATCATTTAACCGTTTCCTCACTTGCTTCTCAAGAAAGAACTCTGATGCCATCTTGTAAACTTTTTCTACCCCGGTCACGTGTCTGAATAGATGTCAGCGAGTACTGTGGGACCAAACCTCCCTGGAATTCTTTCAAAGTACTTTGTAGTCTCAGAGACTTTGGGAAGCTGGTGAAAGGGGTGTCCAACCTTTTGGCGTCTCTGTGCCGCACTGGAAGAAGAAGAGTTGTCTTGGGCCACATGTTCAATACATTGCGACACATAATCACAAGACATCTAATGTTTTAAGTAAATGTACGATTTTACGTTGGGTCTCATTTATAGCCATCCTGGGCTACATGAGGCCTGCAGGCCACAGGTTGGACACAACTGCTAGACATTCTTTCCGTGAGATGCAGATGCACACATAATCTTGGATATATCTTCAGGAACTTCAGAAGCCCATCCGTGGATCTCCCCAGCCCTCAGCAGGCCCCGCATCTCTCTCTGCCCCCATCCACCCAAGGTTTATCCTTATTGACGTTTGATCATTAGTTGGGAAAACGGAACAGAATTGACTGGCTGCAGGCCTCATTCCCCAATCCTGACACATTAGTTGGGGATCAGAATCCTTGAGAAGATAGTGTTCAGCTTTTCTCAGCCAGGCCCTGGGAGGTTTGCACCACTGTCCTCACCACAACAGAGGAGGAAACTGGGGCTAACCATGATTAAGTGATGTGGCTCGGATCACACCACTAATAAGCGGCCAATCTGGGATTTGGTGCCAGGTCAGTGACTTGAAATCCTGGGCCCTACATCACTGTGCTCACTTCCCCTCCCCCACGTGCCACTGTACCTTACTCATCGTGGTTCATGTCCATGGAGCTTGTGACCTTTGGTTCGCAGCCAAATGAATATGCCCTTCCAGCTGGAAACACTGCTCGGAGCGGAGCGTTTGCTCTGTTGGGCTAATGGATGTGTCTTCAGTACCTGGCATACAGTAGGTGTCGGTAAATATTTGTTCAGTAAATGAATCCATCCATCCCGCAAGGCTCAGCTCAATACCGAATCCTTCAGGAAGCTGCCCATAACCCCCTCTCTCTGAGTTAAAAAAAACTCCTTCCACGAGCACTCAGCCTGTGTGTGCGCCTCTGTGCCTCTTAACTCACGTTGCCGCGTTATAGATTCCCACCTCGTGCTTACTCTGTTACAAGCTTCTCCGAACAGGCTGTGCCTGACTCATCTCTCTGTGTCTCCAGGAACTAATAGGAGCTCAATAAACACTTATTGACTTGAATGCAGTTGTTATTGTGCTGCAGGGTAATTAGGCTTAAGTGGTAATGCCTACGAACGGGGTTCAATTAGGATTATATTTGTAATGCTAGACCAAACTGTAGTTTTTCTCTGTGAACTTTTTTAGTTTTTTAATATCTATAATGTAGTGTTGCTCTCGATTCTAAGATCATTTATCTTTTTGTCATTATCCCTCAATAGCTCTAGAGCATGGGCCCCATTCTGGGCATTGAATGTGCTGCTTGGTGGACATTAGCTTATTTACACACATCTTTAGTGCTGTGCACCAAGGCTGGCTCACTGGGCAGAGGTAAGGCTCGTGCCCTACTCTTCCCTAGTTCCAGTTTCCTCATCTCTCCCCTCCCTCGCCCCTACCCCACCTTATGGCTGAGGAACCAGGCCCCTGAGTGTTCTGCCAGCATGTCCTCATCGTACTTGCCCTCCTTAAAGCCCTGGGGAGGAAAAACCAAATGCCCGTGGAAAAACAAAGACGGAAGTGAGTGTCTCCTGGAGCCAGAGAGAGAAGGAAGTGAACGTCTGCTCAGGGTCTGTGATGTACTAACCACTTTACCTTCCTCATTTCCTCTGGATCTCCTAGTGTTATTACCATTCTTCAACAGAGTCAACTTAGATTCGTGGAGGCTGAATACCTGCTGATGGGTACGTAGGAATTTGAACCCAGGACTGTCCGGCCATAGAAACCAAGGCTCTTGCACCGTGTTTCTTCTACACATATTTTAGGAAGAGGTTCACTCCAGGCGGATGTCTCCATGGAAGTAGGATTCAAAGAAATGGAAATGACTAACAGGATGTGTGTTTCAATTTCACTGCAGAGGAAGAGAGGACACATGGGAGGAAAGGAAGCCTCAGGCTAGAGCTGTGTCCCTTCTCATCTGCCCCGATCCTGGTCCCTTCAATGCCCATAATGACTAACAACAGCAACAGGAGCAGCTGCCAACCCGTTTAGCCCAGTGGATCCTCGCAATGTGTGATTGGCTGTTGTGAGGCAGGTGTTTTTAGTATCGACATTTTACGATGAGGAAACCGAGGCACAGAGAGGTTCACAGACTTGCCCCAGATCACAGACAGTAAGTTGGCAGACCTAGGATTTGAACCCAGATTTTACTTTGAGGACCAGTCAGGGGCACAGCATGACTTCGGGTAAGGAAAGGGGCCGTCTCTCCACATCAGTGGTCCTCCAGGTGTGGTCCCCAGTCCCACAGCTTCAGCATCACTTGGGAGCTGGTTAGAAATGCAGGTTCTTGAGCCTTAACCTGCTGAACCAGAAACTGTGGGGATGGGTCGAGTTTTCTGTGTCTTAACACAGCCCTCTGGGTGGTGTGCCCACACATAGCATGAACTATAGAGCCTCCCCTCCCCTCCACATGCACGCCTTGGCTGACATCTGTTAAACTAGAGGAATCTTTAAAATCTACACATAGAAAAGAGTTAACATTTGTCAGTAATAATAAGCATTTATTGAGTTCTTACTGTATGCCAGGCACTGTGCTCAACCCTTGCTCCACATTATTTATCCCATTTAGTCCTCATACTGAGTGCCTTAGCACAGGTACTGTTGTCATTCCCACTTCACAGATGAAGAAGCTGAGACTTGGGGGCCCGACGTGACTTTCCCAGAGTCAGCAGCCGGTAAATAGCAGGGTTATGGCTGATCCAGGTTCATCTGATGACACAGTCCGCGCTCTGAACCCTTCCTCATTGCTGCAGCTTTGGTTAAGAACTATTGAAGAATGAGCATCCGTCAAAGTACAAACACTGACCTTTATTCAAAAACAAAGCTGAAAAGGCACTTTGAAAGACAGGTTTATTAAATACTTTTAACGCTTCCCATACTCCGAAACGAGTATTGATTCCCAGAGCTGATTAGTACAGAAAGCATTAACTACCCCGTTGGAGGAAAAGCGATAGCGGTTATAAACCTCCGTGGCCACGCGGGGGCAGCACCGAGCAGCGCAGGTTGCTCCATGCTGCTCCACCCTGTGGGAGGAAGCCTCCCTCGCTCCCTGGCGGATCTCCGTTACTCCCCATGCACCCAGTTCTCCTTTACTCCGGTGGTGAAGCTTTTCAAATCAGAAACTAAATTGCAGTAGCAGGATTGCACAGGAAAATTGCTTAAAATAAAATCGTCATAATATATTTAGGGCCCTTGTTTTCTCTTTATCAGCGTGACAAAATAATATACTGAATGTACTGTGGTGGGATTAGTTATCCACTTGCATTTCTTAGCCAAGAAAAACACTCTTGATTTTCAACAGCTGCTTTAATTGGAAATCCACGTGTTCTTGGCCTCAGATCAAAAAGCAACCATATATTTTTTTACCTTTATTATTGTTAATAATTTTTTTTTAATATTCATAGCCTATAGGATTTTGTAGTAGGCAGTTAGAGAAAATGAAGAAATATGTTCCTGGCTTCTAGTCTTATGGGCATTCCACAGTAACACTGGTTTCTTAGGTTTCACCCTCTGCCCCCCTCCCACACCCCCACCTCCACCCAGGACCACAGAGATGCCCCAAGTAGAGCAGCTCCTGTTGATTTCGAACCCCATTTCCACGTGGGCACATCTCAGTATCCTGTCCAAGCCTATTTCCGTACGAGAGGCTGAATGCACTGGAATTTTGACTAGAGTGACTATAATAATTTATTTTTCAAGCTGGGATACTTTTGAGAATAAAAGAAGCTATTTTTAATAATCTTGCCATACAGCAAACCTAAACCAGAGCCGTCCTGGGGACAGTCGAAATGTGCCGTCACCCTGATTACAGACGTCTGCTCCTTCCGTTCCCCCCTTTGACGCCGCCCGCTACGCTTTACGTGGCGCCGCATTCGCTTTCTCTTCCATCAGCAAGTGTTCAGAGTGTTTTCTCCATGCTGGCTTCTCTTGCTGTTATCCCATTATTTTCCCCTCGTGAGAACCCTCTGAGATAACGATCGCTATTCCTGTTTTTACCAGCAAAAAAAATTGGGACTTTGTAAACTACCCGCGCACGATCACAGCCCCAGCTAATCTAAGAGCTAAGATGTGAACCAGCTGCTCCTTACTCTAGGGTCAGGCACTGGAGACTGTGCTGACAGCGCTGCCGGTGTTCTGGAGCCTTCTCTGTGGGCCTAGTCCCGTCTGACCCTGTCCCTGCAGTAAAACCTCGGCCACAGGGCACAGTGGCTAGGAGTGGGAGCCCCAAGTCAGGCCACCTGGGTTTGAATCCTAGGCCCACCTCTTAATGGCTTTGTGTTTCATTCACTTTCCTCATCTGTCACATGGGTACAGTTAACTGAGGATCGACCTCAGGTGGTCGAGGTGAGGGTAAAATGAGTAAGTATCTTTAACGTTTGAAGAATGCCTGTTTGCTGGATCAGATGATACAACTGTGCCGTGCTTATGTTCTGCTATCAGAGTAGGTTGGGGTAACGTAAATGTTCTCCAAGTCAAGAGAGTGTCTATTCTTTTTGAGGCGGGAGGGGGACGTGGAGCTGGTAGGTAGCAGATCAAAATGGCAGGCTGAGGTAGGTGGTTGCATTATGACCTTACTGACTAGGGACTGAGTCAGGAACCAGCAAAGGAGGGGTTAGAGAGCGCACGGTGCTCCCTGAAGTGGGAAGGAGCGCTTCCGGGCTCCGACCAATGAGGTCAGTGCATCTTACTAAAGCAAGGAAGATGTGCTGTTTGTGCACCTGTGACGTGTCAGGCCGGTCTACCTGGAGAAACACAGCTTGGTCTGGGGCCAAGGAGGCGGAGCAGCAGCGGGGCGGGCAGGCCAGCTAAGAGCCAGCTCAGCCGCTGACCAGACCAGGCCCTCCCTCGGTCACAAGCCAGCCCCGTGTCTGTGGGCATCGTTTCTCCTCCAAGCAGGCACAGTGTAGTGGACACCTACGCGCAGGTGACGTGGGAGAGCATCTCCCAGAGCCTCTCCCTGGGGGCAGGGTCCTGGGGAACTTTTAGTTATCGCAGGGACAACCTTCTCTCTCCGGTGCAGCTGTAAACGGCCCGTGTGCACCGTCAGCCTGTGGCAGCGGCTGTGCTCCGGGCGGTCAGGCGTGTACCTGGGCACTTCTCCCTGTAGGGCGTGAGGATCCCATGCCCCACGCTTGCACTGTGCTTACAGAGATTGTCTTTGGTATCTGAGGGGTGGGGGGTGTTCCCCTGAGAAACTGTGATTAACAACTTGGGAAGGAGCCTGGTCTGGAGACCAAGGTGGGGAGGGTTGAACTCTGCTGAATGTGGTTCCCTTTGGGGCTGTTTATTGCATTTCCTCATTTCATTATGGAGTTCACTTTGGGAAGCTTTAAGATGCCTCCCATCCCGGGAAGGTGATGTCTTCAGGTGATTTGCAGCTTGGGAGGGACCCCGGCCCTCAGAAGGGGATCAGGAACCCGGGCTGCAGAGTCAGGTGAGGGACCCCGTTCCAGCCACCAGCAACCCTGGCAATGACAGCAAGGCAGATGCTGCAGCCCACCCCCCAACGCCATGTCCCTGGGATTTCTTTGTTTATATATCTTCAGGTTTTTTACTTGCTGCGATATGCATATAATGCTTTCTATATTTTTTTTTAAAATTGAATAACTGAACTTTAGAAAGACAAGGAGCGTCCTCTCCAAATACCTCTAAGTGATGGAGAAATAAGTGGATCTTGTGCTCTGAGGCGTCTCACAGACCCGTGCATTCTGCAGGCTTCTCAGGGTCGGCGCCGACAACGTGCTGCAGGACCTGCGACCTCTTGCCCTGAGAGCACGTGTCCCCGGTCTCCTTCACTCCTGGGTGTCAGAGAATGCCTCTTGTCACTAAAGTGCCCAACACGGGTCTCATTCACTTTCTCCCCTATTGTCATTTCCTCGGTGCTGACAACTAGCAGAGCTTAGGGGGGTTGCACTTCTCACTATTTAAAAAAATAAACCTGCCTTTTAATAGATAAAAGAACTTAGAGATTTTTCCTGTCCACTAGCCCTGCAATTCCACTTCTAGTAATCCGTTCTAAAAAAGAACAAAACCTGAGCGCACACACAGAAAGTCAGGCGAGAAGACATTTATCACCACATTTTCTAGGAGCCAAAAAGTCACAACTTAGTTTTCCAACGACAAAGGATTGGGTGGCCGACCGTGGCGTGGCAGCCAAAGACTCACCAGCAGGCCTCATGGAGGGTTTCAGGGGAAGCCCACACAGACCGACCTGGGACCGCTGAGTGATTCCGTGCTCTCTCTCTTCCAGTGTTTCGCTGTGCGCTCACTAGGATGGGTGGAAATGGCAGAGGAGGACCTTGCCCCCGGGAAAAGCAGCGTCGCAGTCAACAACTGCATCAGGCAGCTCTCTTACTGCAAAAATGACATCCGGGATACAGTTGGCATTTGGGGAGAGGTAAGGAGCCTGTGGAGCTGACCAATGGCAGGCCTGGTTCTGTTCCATTGGGCCTCACGACAGCCCCGAGCCCTGTGGGCCGTGGTACTGAGGGTGCTGCAGGCACGCCGTGGTCTGCCGGTCAGCACTGTGAGGTCCCAGGGAGGATGGGGCCATGGGAGAGAACGTCTCTCAGGGTCTACATAACAGGTCCAACCCGAGATCCCTGGGTCCCCAGGAATCCATTGGGGGCTTTAGGGCCCAGCAAACCCCTTAAATTTGCGTGCAAACTGGGCATGCCGGGATACGTGAGCAGCTTTCTGGGTGCACACCTGTGGCCCTCTCGAAGTACACCTCACAGGGGGATGTGACCCCCACATGCACAGAGATATCAGCGCCACTGCTCTGAAAGGTAGGGAAACTGTCCTCTGGAACAGTCTTCTTTATCTGCAGTCTGAACATCAACATTATACATGAGTTCTGAAATTGATACCTGTGAATTCTTTCTCACTTAGGACACAGTAATTCCACTTTGAAATATTAGCAGAGATAATCTCAGAAAGGAGATTAAGTATGAATACGAAATATCATAAAAATCATACGAAATAGGATCAGCCAGTTCCTACTGTGCTCGGAGACCTGTCGAACAGGTGTCGGGAGCATTGGGGATAGTGTTGCTACAAGAGTAACTTGGTCCTTCCCGAGTGAACAGAGCACCTGTCACCTTTGGGAGAACCAGTTGTGGTTTTTAAGCCAAACCAGCCCAAAGAAAGAACATCAACGAGCTCAGTGAGGGGCACTTGACCTCACTGTAGGTCACATCCTAAAAAGCGTTTAACACACCAGGTGAGATTGTCAGCCACAACGAGCCCTTCAGAGTCTGTTAGCACCTGCAGGTGTTTGCCCTGAAGCAGCTGCAGAGAAGGGGACTGCGGCCTGCCTGTGGGAGTTGTACTGG
Source organism: Macrotus californicus (assembly GCA_007922815.1). Lineage (NCBI taxonomy): Eukaryota > Metazoa > Chordata > Mammalia > Chiroptera > Phyllostomidae > Macrotus > Macrotus californicus. Next base: position 73,544 of record VMDR010001024.1, read on the forward strand.
GGGCCTTTCGCTAGTGGGTCTGGCTGAAGACCTCCATAGGCTGCAGTCAGTGCTTAATCCCCAGTGGGAAGGGAGGGAGAGAAGAAAGCACCAAAAGTCCCTAGCAGCTCTCAGTTACCTCAAAGCACATCACCTGGCTGACCCCAGGGCGGCCTGGCACCTGTTCCGCTCTCCACGTCCCAGCTCTCAAAGGTTATGCAGCTCCCGAGCACAGCTGTGTGGCAGCCCTTGGCTGAAGCCTGGAAGAGAGGCGCCCGGGGTGTAGCTGAAGGACAGTGGTGGGGAGGGCAGCTTGGCTCCTCGTGGCCCTGTGAGCCGTTGCTCAGCTACTGACCGGTTATCCAGCACCCACGAGGTGTTGGGCTGCTGAATCTCTCCAGGACCTGCACCTCAATCGGAGTTCATCTGCAAACCGGCTAATTTAGGGTTGGCTCTTTGCCTAAGGTCTGGACACAGCCGTGACCTTAAAGAGGTCACAGACATACAGAGAGGCCCTGCCCCACAGCAAACTGAATGATAACAAACCAAGCTGTCAGGGCCAGTTAGAGAGGTCGTGAGCCAGGGTGCCTTGAGCCTGTGACAATATCTGAGGTGTGATCAAGGCACGGAAATGTTAGCTGTGCTGCCACCGAGAAATGGCACAGAGCTGTTTCTGCTACTTGCCAGTCCAGTCGCGCAGATGTGAAGCGGTGAGAAAGTGGAGAAGAGACGGGCATCACTGTGGGTCTGAGAAGGCTGTTATTGGCAGGGGCGCGGGGGGCTGGGGGGCTGTGGAGGTCTGTCCGGAGGGGCAGGAGCGGGGAGGGCACGGTTCTCAGAGGATGCAGCATGGAGTTAGTAAGAGACCAGAGTTTCCAGGAAACCCTCCATTAACCTTTTTTCTTAAAGATTCAGAAGTGTAAATAATTAAAAGTGAGAGCTGGCTAGAAAGCAGGCGAGGGACACATTTCAGAGGACTTGGAGAGGGAGAGAAAAATCTGGGATGTGAGGGAGATGTGAAAGATTTATAAATATTTTACTCAGGAGTGGATCTTTCTCTCTTAGGAAAACAAATCATAGACCCAAGGGGTGGCTTCTTTTGATCATTGAAACACCGTCCCTGGGTAGCCACAGGTCCTTCCAGGGTGTGTACTTCACAAGGAAGGTAACGAGTTTTCTCATTGAATCCAGGGCAAAGACATGTACCTGATCCTGGAGAATGATATGCTCAGCCTGGTGGACCCCATGGACCGCACCGTGCTCCACTCACAGCCCATCGTGAGCATCCGCGTGTGGGGTGTCGGCCGTGACAATGGCCGGTGAGTGCCCTGGGGTGGTGCGGTTACTTGTCACCTCGCCAGGTGCCCCGGTTTTAGCTTAACACCGAAGTGCAATCTGTGTTAGCTGCACTTCACTGAATATGCAACAACAACAGACCTTCTTTAGAAATGTACAAAATTACAGTGTATCTCCGTTTCCCCACCTCATAAACCATCCACGCTACTTCCCTCCCTGGTGTCTGTACCTCAGACCTTTGGTCAGCTCTGCATCCTGCCTTTGATTTCTGCACATTTCTCCTCCTGCTCATCTTCACTCATCTAAGTTCCCAGCACACCGAACCCTCACTTTCCGTTTTCCCCCTTCTCTGCAGTCTATTTTAATCCTCTGTTTCACTCAGCTGGGTCTCGGCCATTTCACACACCCTCCTTGGTCCTTTCTCTGTAGAGGGCTTGCATGTAGGGAGCGCTTATATAGCCTTGAATCACAAGTGCTCGATCAGCAAGTCCTGATCACCAGGAGCTTCTGGGGCTTGGGGTTGGCTCAGCGTTTTTGACACTTGAAACATCTGGTCATGTCCAAATTCCATTCAGTGTGTGGGTATGGTTTTTTTCCGAAATTCTGCTAAAAATCTGTTATTTACAGAAGTGCTTCTTACTTAGACATGTTGTGAATTTTCTGTTCTCCCGGGTGACTGGAAGCAAAAAAGTTCTGGTTTTCAAATGCATTTCTAACTGAAAAGTTATCACTGTTATCGCTTGGATGCTGTTGCTAAGTGACGGGGCTACATTAAATGCACCTGACTCTCGAATTATGGTTGACCCCACAGTCCACCTGAACCCAAGCAGCTGGAGCCCACGTTGTTCAGGGGTCAGCCGTATTTTCTGTCTGCAGGTGAAGTGGGGGTGAGTGCCGGCTGAAGTTACATGTGGGTTTTCGACCGTTCAGGTGGTCGGTGCCCCAACCCCCACGTTGTTCAGGGGTCAGCTGTATAGTTCAGCTCTGGCAGCTCTCCGTGTACCTGAAGTTCTCCTAGAATTTAGGGATGCGCCATAGGATGATTAGCTATTGCATTGTTGAAAATGGACGAGAACGTTGCAAAAGCAAGTGAAAACCCCAGACAGCAGAGGGGTGGCTCTCTGGGTTCCACTCTTGGGCACTCTGGTTTATGGAAGCTTGTGGTCCTCTCGAGTGGGCTCTGCCTTGGGTTGTGCCCCAGCCTCGATCTACGAGGCCGGGCATCCGTGGCTTTGATAGCGTTTTGATTTGGTTGCAAGTTCTAAGCCAGAAAGGAAAGTGGTGAAGCGCCCACCAATCAAAGAACAAGCATTGCTGGGACCAGACGGGAGAAATGGTCTGTCAGAGAAAGGCGAGGCGTCCTCTGCCTGCGGGCGGGATAATCCTTCCTGGGAGCACAGCTGTGTCTTTGAGCTTTTGTAACAGGAGTGACGGATGGTGACAGCTGGGCCAGGTGCTGTGGGGGACAGTGGCTAGATTAAACCGGCACACCTGTCATTCACTGGCTTGGCGGAGCTGTAGCGCTGAAGTTGCTGCATTGGCAGGAATGGATTAATTTTTACAAGGAAAATACCTGATAATGTTTGCTCATTATTAAAAATGTTTAGCCTGGATGGAAGGGTAGAAGATGCTTGATCCTTCCCTGGTTCCTGTACGCCAAGTTTGTTTTTTAAAGCAGGAGCCAAGGTGAAAATCATTGTATACTGTACCTGTACAGCTAGGTGGGGTTATGTTTTCTTACAGTTGTGAGTGGTTTCCCTGATGAGGTTTTCAGCCCAGCCCTTCAAAGTGAGGCCAAATGCTACCTACTTGGGAAGAAAAGAAATGGTTCAAACTCTAGTTGACTAAATTACTCAAGCTCTGAGCCTCAGTTTCTACTATCTGTGAAATGCAGATCGTAATAAGGACCACAAGCAGGTGTCTCTGTGCCTGTGCGTGCACAGTAACCAGCACAGGGATGGGGACTTGGCAAATGCTTAATGAGTGTTAGCTCTTGATTTGTTAAAGCAATAGACTAGACACGAGCTAGCGGATGCAGCTAATTACATGGCTGCCTTTCAAACCCAGGGCGGGGCCAGACCTCAGGGAGGTTTCAGGAGCAGATTCTCATTAGACACAGAGGATGAGAGGCTGCTGCTCCAGGCGCTGAGTTCAGCTGTCCCACAAAGCAGGAAGAGCCTGCCCCGCTCTGCCCCCCAGTGGTGTCAGCGTGAATTGGGTTCCATGGCCTTGGTTCTGTTTTTGAGGGGGGAGGGGCTGGGCTGACTCCTGTGCTTTAAACCACTTCTTGTTCTTGCTCAGTGTTAACAGAGAGTGTAATTTAGAAATTCGCTCAGGGTTCCCTCTCAGCTGTCAGAAGCTCAACAAGCTCATGGGGGGGCTGGGGGCCTGTGCTGGATTGCAGGAAGTGAAAAAGTATGTTTGCAGGTGGAAGGTTCTGTTGCTCCCGGTTGCTCCCCGAGTTTTCAGTCCCTGGAAGAAGGGGGCTTTGTATTCCTGCCTTTTCTTTTTAACTATTTTTGGTTTTGCTCCTTTTCTTTTTTTAAATAGCAATTTACAAGAGCAAATTCAATTTGTAATGCTGCAGAGGATAGGGGTTTTCACTTGGCATGAATAAAACATAAAAATGCTTCATTTTGCTTGTGAAAATGACTGTTTCGCACTCTCCTTTGTAACTTTCCTTGCTGAGAAAATGGCATCTCTTAGGGGATTTCTTGATGTGGTTAAAATGAAAAGAAATGTATGTATTCCAGAGGCTTGAAAGGCACAGCACCCTCCCAGAAGTTCTTAGTGCCTCACTAAGCCATGTCATTTCAGAATTTATAAAGTTATTTTGGGTTTAGCATTTTCTTACGGTTTTCAAGTGGTTTTGATCTGCCTGAAGCAATCCCCTTCGGCGTGAATGTGCCTTGGATGAAGAGTTGATCCGGCTGTGACGCCCCCACTGGCCCCCAAAACTGATTTGGAGAAACTTCTTATTGTGCAGGAGTGGCAGTGCCATCAGGTGTTGATCCTCGGTGGGGTGTCGCCTGTTGCTCCTTGGGACTGAAGTTTTTGTCTTGCTCCCAAGTCATGTCGGCCTTTGGCATTCCGCGGAGCACATTGCGCCATTGCCTGGCCGAGGGAGGGCTGGCGCCCTCTGCCCTCTGGGCCATTGTGTGTTTCGGTACCTCCTGGTCTCAGTGAGATACCCGGGAAGGCTCCTGGACATGGGGCATGGTGAAAGGGGCTTCGTGAGCCTTGGATTTCCAATCAAAAGCAGCCCCGGGGAGCACCCAGATTGACCCGCTCTGCTCCTGTCCTCCTCCTGGGTGGGGATGGCTCCGGGCCTTAGAGTTGGCTGGCATTTTGCCCCCAGTGACTGGGGCAGGTGACCAAAGTGCCACCTGTCATCTCATCTCTGTGGGCCTGCCAGGCTGCCTTTCCAAGGCTGAAGGGGTTGGGGAGGGTTCAGGGACCCATGCTGATGCCTGGCCACGGCTGTCTTTTTACTCTTTAGGGCCCTGGGGAGAGCTTTCTCCTTATGCTTTTATCAAGGAATCAGAAGCAAGTAACATACTCTCTGAACATAGGGGACTGTTAATAGGTACTTTTCTGTCCTCTGTGGCAGCTATGGGCCCATCCTCTGGGCACACGGATCCTTGTGTAGGTTGCCAACAGGCAGTGGAAGGTGCTGGTCCCACCTGCTTCCCATGAGAAAGGAAAAGGGGTGGGTGGTGTAGTCGGAGGATTTCTGACCCCTAAGTGGGGTTCTCCTCCGGGATTTCCATGGCAGTGCGCAGTGGAACACTGAGGAAGTGAGGTGTGCACAGGCTTTCCTTGAGGGGGAGAAACCCTCTAGGCCCCATCGGGAAACAGAACGTCTCAGAGGTTTCCTGCACTGATGTGCCCTGGGAGCCTCCAGGAGAGCGTGTCCTTCCCTTCGTGGAAACGCAGGCACACGGAACAGACTGGGAAATGCTGCTCTGGTCGGTCTCAGCTCCTTAATTTAAATAGTGACGACAGTAGATTGCTCTTTCTGCTTTTAAGGAAAAAGAATGGAATTACTTTTAATGAGCAACCGTCCTAAGATGGAGAGCCCCCTGGGCCTGCGCCGATCCAGATCGGATTCCCTCGTCTCCAACGGCAGCCGCCACAGCCGTGGCACACACGTGCTTTTAGAGAGTGCTTCCTTGTGCTGACCCTGTGGTGCCGTGACCCACACACACAGAGCATAAAGCTGGCGGTTTGCCCAGCAAATCTCCCTTCCTAGGAGGTGTTTTCTGCACTTCCTCTGTTTCTGATGAATCATTTTTAGTAAAATTTTTATCATGTCATAGATTATTCATAAATTTTAGAATGAGTTTATCTTTGATTAACTGTTTTCTCTAGTTAAGATCTCAGGGAACTTTTCTACTCTCTTCTCCTCGGATCTTCCCAACCGGTTTTTTGTCCCAAGTCCCTGGCTTAAAGTTGTTTTAGACGGCTGTGGCCTCACAGAATTCTTGCTCTCTTTTCCCTGACAGTATTGTTTTCTTGTTTTGTTTTGATTTCTTTCAAAAACAGTGCTTAATTTGGAGGTGGATTTTGCTTGGAGGATCCCTGAGTAACACTGGGGTAGATTAGCTAAAATGTGCACAACTTTATCTCACAGGGCTTCACATTGAAAAGGTGGTTTAGTCACCAAAGTCCTTCATCCTCTCATTTTAGATTGTGAACCGAGGACAGAGGGTAGATTTACCCTAGGTGACCGGTCCAGTCCTGGCAGGGCAGGAACAGGCTCCTGGGATTTTCCCCTGCCCCAAGAGGATGCGTCTCTGTTCATCCTGACAAGGGATGATGGATGGTCAGAATAACCCTGGTCAGCAGGGAGGCAGGACTCTAGGGCCTTTTCCTGGTCCTTAAAGATCTGGCTGCTGCTTTGAGGAGAAAAGACACAGGTGTGAATTGAAAGCAGAGGTTGACCAAGCTAAGAATGGCCTTCCATCTGTAGTGGGCCGTTGAACAAAAGCACAGTGAACAGAATGGAGATGTGGGGGACCCGGCATGACTGGCTCTTTCTCGGAGAGGACCAGAGCAGTGCTGCACTCAGAGCAGGATCAGGCGATCTCCGAGGCTGCTGTAGGAAGCCATGGAAAGGCAAAGCGCCTTCCTTTCCTACCTGTGTCTCAGTTCTGCCAGCACTACCAGGGGCCCGAAAGCACATTTCTGCTTCTCGAGTTTGCTGCCTCTTGGGCTCTGACCAGAAGGGGACTACGGGTCTGGGGGAGGAAAAAGAAACTTGCTTCCTACTTCTGCGAGCATCATCCCAGAAAAACGTGTGCATCTCAGTGCTGACCCCGCCTTGCAGGTTTTCTGACACAGCATTGCTGCATCCTTTCCAGAGCCACCAGCCCACTGGCTCTTGTTAAAGGTCTGGGTCCTAGAGCCTGGGGCCCTTCCTTCAAGCCTGGAGACCCCCACATCTGCCCTCAGTGTCAGGGGTCTTGCTCCCTGGGGCACCACCTCCCAGCTTCCAAGTTTGAATGATTCCTACACCTGTCCTCTGTTTCCTCAACCCTTCAAGTCACAGCCCCGCCTTGCACTTGCTGCCTTCACGATAACCTCTCCATGTTCCCTTTGGCATTTTTAGTTTCCTAATGACGCTTCTTTATAGGCTGTCCTCTGTTCACATGACCCCCGTGGTTTCTGTCTCCTGCCTGTAGGCTCCCTGGGTGACCTTGCAGTTGGATTTGAGCTGATTGAGGGAGGCGTCCACCAGGCACAGTGCGGAGGTGTCGTGGTCGCTGCTTTGTTCAGCAAGCAAGGGAGTGTGGTTGTCCTTTCAGTTCAGCTACACCACATGGAAGGTGACGCCACAGCACTTGTACCAAGGAGATCTCCTTTCTAAATTGGTAGTTGTCAGCAACAAAGGGCAGTTCTGTTTTAGGTGACAGGGATGTGGAAAAAGTGGGCCTCTTCGCCTTTGAGCCCGTCTGAAAGTTATCTCTATATTTGCTGTGCCGTTGTTTCTTTTCCTAGGATTGATGGGGGGCAGGCGGTGTCTCTGTGGAGCTTCGTAATGATGTCTAGTCGGAGGGTTCTCTGAGCCAGACAGGAGTGAGTGATGAAATTTCCAGATCGGCTGATGAAAGCCGAGTTTGGGGTATGTGCTATCTTGCCTCAGGGAGAAAGGTCTCCAGGGAGACGGCTATAATTCTCTCCCTAGGCTACAGTATTCGCCTAGCCTCGAGAGTTAATTTCTTTTTAATGCAGCCCCATGATAAGCAGAGGCATCAGGATTTACTTGACCATTTTGCTGACTTACAGTGTAGTTGTATTTTATCTCTTTAGAAGTGGCTTCCATGCCCTCCATTAATCATGCTGGGATACTCGCGAAGACTTTCAGCTTAGAGTAACCTTTAAGGAGAGACATGGTTAGTGATCATCCAAGTAAAGGCTCCCTCAGAGGAATCTGCGATGGCGTTTTCAAGCAGGTCTCTCACAGTGATGCTGTCGCCGGTGGTGAATGTCTGAGGGTGACGATGTCTTCGGAAGACCGCCTCATCCGTTCTGGTGACGGGTTCAGCTGCACAGTCCAGCGTTTCCCGTAAGCACGTCTCGGCATCAGCCACTGAGGTGTGGAGGCTGCTGTGTCGAGAGAGAGCGAGCAAGAAATGTCCATGCTGCTCCCCGAGCAGCTTCCACCTGGCACTTCCCCAGAGTCCCAAGCCAGATGAGAAATGCAGCTTTCTGGATGCAGTGGGAGAGGGGTCGATCATGCTCGGCCACAGGCACTCTCCACATCAGCCCTCGGAGTACCGTGGTCTCCTGGGGATGCTCGGGGCGTTCCAACAACGGGAGGAAGCGTAGTTCCAGTGGAGAAGTAGCTTACTAATCCATGTGTCATGCATTTGTGTCTTAGTCAGCAGAGAATGTTGTCACTCTTCTAACCCAGAGCCTGGCTTGATTGCCGTCATGTTGCATAAGCTCAGTACATAGATATGGGATGAATGGCTGAAAGCCTTTTACTCCTGTTACTGCAGGTGAATGGGCATTTGCTCTGTCTGTGCACAAGTCATCACCTTGAACCTTTTACTCGAGTGTAGTCATCTGAGATGTTGGACTTCATGGTGAGCCTAATGATTAGGAGCATGATGTAGCTATACGATGATCTGTTTCTACTCTTCTGACACCAGACGTGAGGGTTTCCACACCAAGCAGTTCTCTAGTTCTCTGTGGACACCAACTGGATGTCTTTTTGTTTCCTTCAGTTCCGACACTAACTAGCTGGAGTTAGCAAAGATGCCACGGGTCAAGGGCTCAGTTCCACTTGGACACCAAGCACAAGTCCAGGACGCGCATACTTCTGACCGACTAGCTATAAACTGGAGGTTCCCACAACCCCTCTTCAGGTTGGGTAATTTTCCAGAATGGCTCCTGGAACTCAGGGAAATGTCATAAAGGCTCTTGAAATGATACCAATGGACAGCCAGGTAAAGACGCACATAGGATGAGGTCTGGAAGAGTTGTGATCACAGGAGCTTCTGTCCCCAAGGAGTTCAGGGTGTGCCGGCACCCACACATGCTCACCGGAGCAGAAACTCTCCCAGCTTTATTGTTTAGGGCGCAGGTGGCAAACACATGACCCGCAGGTCGAATCCGGCCCTCCACCTTGTTTTATCTGCCCTGGCACCTTGTTTCTCCCCGGTGGCAGCACCAAACTCTTTGCCCCTAGTTAAGGAGCAGTTACATTCATACAGTCCTAAAATCACATTCAGCCCTTTGAAGGCAACTGCGAGGCTGGTGTGGCCGCTGGTGAAAATGAGTTTGATACCCCTGGTTTAGGGGTTTGATGAAGATTTCATCACATAGGCAAATTGATTCAATCATTGGCTGTCGGTGAGACTGAAGAAGCAAATATGTATTTCTTATTATATCACAATATCACTGTAACAAGTCAGTCACTGGAGAGGACGGATTTGAAAATGTCAGGCGGAACTCAAGGAGCCTTATCTCAGACAATTATGAGCTGGAATGGGTCGGCAGGAGGAACACTGGGGCAGGAGTCCCATTTGCTTTGAATTACAGTTTTTGTATGCATCCCTGTTGGGGACACTTAGTGTCCTAAGCTCTCCCTCTGTGGTGGGAACCATTGCGGGGACGGCAGACGTGCACGGGTGCTCTCCTGGAAGCACGTGCACCGTCCCCATTGCACGGTTTTCATGCGGAGAGCAGTACCCCCCGGGAAACACTGCCCTGGGTCAGCCGTGACGTGTGGAAATGAGGAGAGACTTAAACACGTGGGAAGTTGGCATTGTTCTTCTTTAGCTTTTAAATACCTAAAAGTCATTCATTATTGGTTCCTTGTGAGTCTCGACTGATGAGTTAAGGCCTCTTGAAAGGCTGATGTGCTATTTACAGCCCCTAACTACCCCCACCCCCCGCCCCAATACCTTCGCATTTTCCTAACCCTCTTATTAAGCCAGACTTGGTGTTCAAATATCACAGCTGTGAATTAAAACCTTGAAGTGAGTTGTGCTTGGAGGAGTTATTTTTTAATGGAGAAAAGGGAGAATTTATGAAAATGACCAGTAATGAGTTTACAGCCCAGTTGCTTGGGTCCCGCGGGTGGCTTACCAAGGCTGTCATAAACGTGTCAGCATGAGCTGACACCAGCTGCTGATGTTTCTGTTATTTCCCTCTCCCTCCCTCGCCGGCCTCTCTCCTGAGACTGGACAACAATCAGTTACATCCCCTGCCCTCCCGTTTACCCGCACATGACATTTGGGTACAGGCCCAGTGTCCCCGGTTTCTTACAACTTCACCTGGGGGTTCTTTTCTTCTAGACTGTCCCCCGAGGATGCCCTGGCAAACTACCCTTTAGAAAAGGGACAAAGAGGAAGGGACTCCAAAACAAGAATTAAAATATTAAAGTCAGGGCCTCCAGCAAGGACCCCATTTCTGAGGGTAAAAGTCCTGGGAACAGAATTATGGTCACGGCAGCCAGAGGACGGAAATGCCAAATCAGACTTTGGGCCCAAATGAAAACAAATGAGCCACATAGTTCATTTAAAATGGGAAGAGGAAGTCTGTCTGAGCCCAGGAAGCATTATTCAGACTATAAATAAAGGAGCACGGAGCGGGTGACAGACTGCAGCCGGCACCATTCACGTATCTGGAGGGGCAGGACAGGGAGTAAGAGGCTCAGAGGGTTGATGCCAGAAACATGCCGAAGGGAAGGCAGTGTTTGAAGTGCTGGAGTGGGACCACTGGGTAGGTGTGCACAGTGAAGCCTCTAAAGGAGACTGGGGGCGGCTGAGCCCAACGCTTGCAGGCTTGGGTAACAGGCTGGTGAGCCCTGGGGAGGCGGGGTGACCACAAGAAGGCCGACCGGGTGTCGCTGCCTTTCTCTCTGCGGGTGAAGCCGATTGCTTCTGACTGCTTCCGTAGGCCTAGTCACCTGCCTTGTCTTGTCCAGTCCGCCCCTTCTGTGAGTGGCTACAGAGGCATTTCCAAGGGCTCCTTTTTCCTGCACAGAGCACCCTGGCCCATTGGAGATCCACCCTCAGGCAGGATGTCCCCTGTGCCCTGAGCTGCCCAGCCCAGGATGTGGCAGGTCATGAAAGGTTGGGAGTCCCTTCATTACCGGACAATCACTCATGGCTCCTGCCTCTTGACTCCTAAATCCTTTCCAGCCACCCCTTTTAACCCTTTCGGTACGAGCGCTCTTTCCGCCGCGACACTCCCGCTGTATGAGGTGCCGCGCCGAAATCACGCACATAGCACACGGTCAGTCCTCCTTTGTATGAAGACTTTCCTAACCTTATATAAGATCTATGCTTAATAAAACAATGCTTTTTTCCAAGTGTTGTTTGTAACTTTAATATTAAGAGATAGTTATATAAAATTCAATCAATTATATAAGTAAAATTTATAAAAATTATATACAGATGGATGCCGGATATATCCGGCGCTCATCCACACAGGTCATCAGATGGGCGCCGGATATATCTGGCACCCACCCGTACCGAAAGGGTTAAAGTAGAACTCCTGAGAGCACGTTTGTTGGAAACAAAGCCAGAAAAATGTAAGTCTCAATCTTTTGCTCAGTAGAACCAAACATTTCCATGTGGGCACTGAAACCAGGTCTGTACCAGGAGGCAAACTACATGGTAATGACTTCCTGGTGTAACTTTCACAGGAATTTTACACATAGCACCAATAGAGGCACCAGCCAGTCCTCTGATTACAAAACCTGTGAAATAGATGCTTAATTCAAATTCAGAGTGTCCGATTCCCTCTGGGCCCAGCCCCTCAGCAGCCCTCACACCGCGTCTGCCTTTGGACAGATTGGGTTGGGGGTCAGGACAAAGAGAAGAGGGCACAGGTCATTCCTATGTGTAGAACAACCGCCTGAAGCCCCAAGAACTCAGCGGTCCACTTCAGCTGCCCTTCGAAAGAAGCTTTTCTCCTCCCCGCCCACCATGAGGTCAGAGACAGCATGTATGGCCCCTGCTGGGCGAACCTGGGCCTCGGCCGCCTGTGCTCCTAGTTCAGCAACAGCTGCCTGCTGGTGTCTGTTCGGCTCCACGTGGTCAAAACTGAGAGTGCCATCTTTAAACGGCCACACACCTAACCCGGTTTCCGAGTTGCGCATTCTCCTCTGTTCTCGATGCGTGCGTGCGTTCAGTGGCTTCTGCATGTACGTGTTCGTCCACTCGCTCTGCTCCCGCTGTCCTCTGTGGGGAATGGCTCTGCCGTCCGGTCAGCTGCACAAGTCAACAACTCGGGGGTCCTCTCACCCTCCCCACATTCAGGGAGGAGTCAGCCCCAATGATTCTGCCTCCTTAGGGCGCAGGCCAAAGCGCACTTTTTAAGAAGTTAAAGACAGGCTCACCTAGGCAGTGAGTACTAAGCAAAGCTGGAAACAATTCAGATATCCATCAGCGGGTGAATAAATAAGCAAACTGGTATATCCATAGAACGGATATCCACTAAGCAGTAAAAAGGAATCAGCTACTGATATACACAACATAGCTGACTCTCAAAAGAATTGTGCTGAGTGAAAGAAGCCAGACCCTCCTGCCCAAAAGGAGTACGTACTATATTATTTCATTTGTAGAAAGTTCTAGAAAACGCAAGGTAAACTAGTCTGTGCTGATGGAAAGCAGATCGGGGTCCCCTGTGGAGGGACACAGCAGGGATTGTGGGGGCAAGAGGAGTCTCTGGACATTACAGACACATTCACTGTCTAGATTGTGGTGGTAGTGCCTCAGGTATGTGCACAGGTTAAACCTGTCAAATCGTATGTTTTAATTGCATGCAGGTTACTGTATTTCAATTATACTTCAATAAGGCTGTTTTAAAATGTGATTTTAAAAATATACAATGAGCCCTGGTTGGTGTGGCTCAGTAGATTGAATGCCGGCCTGCAAACCAAAGGGTTGTCAGTTCAATTCCCAGTCAAGGCATATGCTTGGGTTGCAGACCAGGTCCCCAGTAGGGGACATACGAAAGGCAACCACACATTGATGTTTCTCTCTGTCTCTTCTCTCCCTTCCCCTCTCTAAAAATAAAATCTCTAAAAAAAATACAACAAGTAATATGTCAAAGAGTTATCTAGCTCATGACTGAGGGAACCAGCAGGACACCAGGGCCAGGTTAAAGGAGTGTAGGAAGGGCAGAATCTCCCAAAACGGATAGTCAAGCCACCAGGAAGCTTTTAAGGATCACCAAGAACTCAAACAGGATGAATTAAATATACACACTATTATATGTATGTGTGTATATACGTGTGCATTTGTCCACATAACGCGTAAAAGGGAGTTTTACTTAACTTGCTGACTATGTGTATGTCCACCTACATGCGAATACATTTTGCAAGGACAGTAATTAGATCTTTAAAAAATTGTGTGAACCCCCCATTCTTGCTAGTCATCTGTTTTTCTGTGTTACTGGCTTTCAAACTATTTCGTCATAACCCATAAGAAGTGCAGTTTATGGCATGGCCTGACTCTCCCCTTCCCCACCCTCCTCTCTTCTCTCTCTCTGCCTCCTTTACCCACAACCAACAAAAATTTCACACAATATTTGTCCTCACTGTGTGCCCTGCCCTTGCAGGTCTTTTTTTGTTTTGTTTTGTTTTTGCTACTCTATTTAATGGCTTAAATGCCACTTATTGCCATTAACTGGTCATAGTCTGAATAACACTGCTCTTGGTTAGCTTTTCCAAAAAGTTCTGAGCTGAGCACTACACCAGCTTAATAACTGGTGTACGAAGGGGGAAAAAAGATTCCATGCTCAGATAATTTTGGAAAACACCATGGCAACGTCCTGCACTCAGAGAGGGCCCCGGCTACACAGCTCAGCTACGAAAGGCTCCAAGCTCTTCCACTCGCCCTGTGTGAGCAAAAAACCCATTGTTTGCCTCATGCCAGTGGACTTCCAGAGGCTCAGCATTTTGGGATCTGCCAGGTCAGGAAACACTGAAGCACACCGATGCAGGGATTCTGATCAATAACCGTATGTCGAGTTCCATTGTAATAAAGCTAACTTTTTAGATTTTGTCATTTGCTTAGTAGTCCCCTCCCCCCATACCTTCAATGAAAAGTGTTGTATTCTTAGGAGCGTAGCTTTCATTGCGGTCAATGAATATTGTCTCGCTTAAAAAAATGGGTTAATGGTGATAATTGCATAGTTTATCATGTTTCCCTTTCTGCCAGGAAGTTTTAAGTTAAATTAAATCCCTAATTGCAGTAATAATATTAGATTGAACAATATGACTGCTGTTTTTGTGGATCAGAAATGGTTGAACGTAGTTTAAATTAATATTTAGCATAATTGATTTACACAGTTACTTCTCCTTCTATTTGGTTTTAAATTTTACTTTTCTAATTTAAGAGCCTAATAGAATGTGTACCTTTTATTGTAAATCACTTAATCCTTTTGGGAGGCAAATGAGATAACATATTTTAATCAAAAAAAACAGAGTCCAGCTCCAATGCCCCCCATTACAATAGGGTTTTTAAAACAGATTCTTTTTTCCTGACTTCGCTATTATTCAATAATTGGGAAACGCTATACATTTGCAAAGAGGAATATCTTGAGGAGTTTTGTTGTTGTTGTTAAAGTCCTGAGTCGCTAAAAGAACAGCAACAGTAAAAACATATCTCTGTATCAGTGAATGTTATTGACCAATCCAAATGACATCTGTGGCATTGTACACGAATTAGAGAGTAATAGTGTCACAGAAGCCACCTCAGCCTCGAAGGCCCTGCTTGCCAAGGCACAATTCACCACCAGGGTTCCCGTTTCAAAGATAAGCAGCTGTTACTAAAAGCATTAACGTCTAATGGATGGTGTGGGCTTCCCTAATATATTTCCCCCACAAACTCTGTGGCTGAGAATAATTACCTATGCCCCTTTCTTGCCTAAAGGAAATGTTTTGATTTATTGCTATATACCTTCTAGCTAAAGAGTTGCTTTATCTTTTTCACTGACATAAGAGAAGCTATGGGAGATATTTATTAAGAAAGATAAACCTTAATCATATTCATTAAATTCACTAAGTCAAGGGGTGAAAATAAAGGGAGGGAAAATTGTGTTTAATTAAAGTTAAGGTCTAGATGTCTGCACCGTAGGAATTAGAGCTGCTTTAGAAGAAAAGAAGATGGTCTGTATCTTAGGTCTCTAAACCCCGGCCCACTTTCCTCCCGATGCAGTTCATCGATCTCCTAGGCCTTGGAACCATGCGTTAGGACACAGGACACCAAAGAACTGTATTAATCAGGACATGAGAGTAGAAACGGCTGCCCTCACCCAGAAGGGGCACCGTGTTTTTTACAAGCTCTATTGTCACACTTGAACCTTGGTGGTTCTTGCGTGTTGTTAAGTGGTCTGTTGAGTTGGCTTTCTTCACGCCCAATGCCACATCGTCCTTATTCCAGCCACGGGGTGTCAGGCTGTGGAGTTTCTTTTCTCCTTCCCTCTTCCTCTGTCGGATGGCCCCATCTACCTCTCTGGTCATTCGTTAGATACCCATGTATTTAAGTTCCCATCACATGTCAGCAGCCCCGGTGCTCGGTACCAAGGATGTAGCTTTGAAAAAGATCTTCCTGGGGCCCACCCTTGTAGGAGGTACTAAGTGGAACAGTAAATGATCACGTAAGTCCTTCAGTCCATGAAGCACTTTGTCATATAACTGTCACCCTTCCACGAGTGTTTTCTGTCATTGCTGTAGTTATGGCTTCATCCAGGTCCCACCTCTTCTATCACCCTCTGTCGCCATTGTATCAGTCAGCACTGGCTAGGTTATGCTGTAGTAACCACCAAAGGCTTCATAGCTTAAAACACCTCTCATTCTGCTAACTCCCCCTGGAAGGCTGCCTGGAGGCACTTCCCCTTGTAGCTGTTGTCCTCATCCTGCATCCAGAGCTGATGAGACAGTCACTGTCGGGACTAGAGTACTGCCTGCCATGGTGTCAGGACAAAAAGATGTGCTGACTCTTAAAACCTCTGCCTGGAGATGACACCTACTGCTTTTGCTCACATTTCATTGGCCAAAGCAAGTTGCATGACCAACCCTGACTTCAGAGGTTGGGGGAATATACTCCTCCCCTAGGAAGGGGGCCAGATGTTCCCACCACACAGTGCCCTGTGATATTTTTTATCTCTGTAGGCACAGAGGTCTTACTGGAACTCAGTGTTTTCAACCTTGTGTTGTTACTGAACGTTGTAGCTGGTGTGTCTCCCTACTAAGATGGTAAATTCCGTGGCAGCCAGCACCATGTCTTATAGTTCCTTGTATGTGACCTAACATGATGTCATCCGTAATACTAGGCACTCAACAATGCTTCTGATTATATTGAGGGAATGCAGGGAGAATCATTCAGCTCTTTCCATGTTTTAGTGTAGTGCTTTGTAGTTTCCTGAAGGCCTGTGCACACTGTCTCCTTAATGATGATGATGATGATGATGACGATGATGATGATGCCGCCGCCTTGTACAGACCAGGAAAGTGAGACCTGGAGCTTTCCCGTGACTTGCTCGGTGCCACACACAGAACGAGTGATTGAGCTCTGTGTGTCTGAAACCATGAACTCTAAGTCCCGCACCAGTGCTTTTCCTGTCCTTCTCATTGTTCGCTTTTTCTTGAGCTGAGGATCACGCAGGGGAAGGGAGAAGGAGGCTTCAGAAAAAGAGCCGAAAGCCCTTGCCCAGGATGTGGTGCACCTCCTGGTACCTGGATCTCAGTAAAGCAGAGGGGTCTCATAGCCACGATGCTCAACTTGTATTCAGCAGGTCGGTGTGTCAGTGTCGTGTGGCTGCTGGAACATAAGAGCACAGACTCCTCTCATAGTCTGGCGGCCAGAAGCCCCATGTTAGCTGCACTGGGCCAACGTCAAGGTGCTGGCAGGGCCCACGCCTGCCGGAGGCCCCAGGGAAGAAGAACCTGTCCCTTGACTCTGCCAGCTTCTGGTGGCTGCCAGCATTCTCAGACTGTGGCCACACTCCAGTCCTGCATCCTCTGTCCATGGCCTTCCCCCTCTGCCTCTCCTTTATAGGGACATTTGTGATTAGATTGAGAGCCCCCCCCCCCCCCCCCAGCTAATCCAGGAAAATATCCATGTCAGGACTGTCGGCTTGGTCACGTCTGCAGTATCTGCAAAGCCCTTTGTTCTTACAAGGTAGCATTTACAGGGTCCAGGGATTAGGAACCTCAGGGACCATTTTTCAACCTAGTACACTCAGGATGGTGGGGAGCCCTCTGCTACCCCAGCTCTTGTCTCCCCTGCTCCACTCCTCCATCAGCCTTCCCCCGCCCCTCTGGGTGGTGCAGGTGGTGTGGTGTCTTGGGAGGACCTTTGCCGTCCAACACACCCCTAGTGGCTTCCTAGGTCCAGTCCGCCTCTTGGCCATGTGTCTCCAGGCAGGTTACCCACCCTGAGCCTTGGCGTCCTTCTGTGTAGAGGTGGAGGCTTCAGAACCGACATGCGGCCTGGTGGGAGATGGCAAATGAGAGAGCGCCTGGCAGGGGCACCTGGCAGAGAACCCCACCCCTGCCGCCCCATGCGCTGGGCGGGCTGTCTGTCCATCACCCAGGCTCTTCGTCCTCTGCACCCAGCACTGGGCAGAGCAGCCTGGAAGAAGAAGGTGCTGCCCATTGAGATTCCTCCGCCCATTTATTTCTCTCCATGAAGTTGAAAACACACGATGTTTATTAAATAATTAATCATCCTTTCCTAGAAGGGTTATTCTATTTCATGGGTGAGCAGTTTACTGCAAGAGAATGATGTCTTCCTCCAAAATGATGTATAACATGATTTGGTATGTACGTTTTTAGACACTTGGATGTTTTTTCTCCCAGCCATGGAAACTTGAAGGCAGGGTCATGCATGTTCATTGGCTCTTTGCTCCTTTTAAGAGGTAGACATATGCATGGTGCGGTGACCTCCTATTTTCCCATTTCTAAAGTACTGTGCAGAACCTATACAAGTACACATAAATTCCAGTAAATTTTAGTATTTACTAAATACTAAGTATTTAGTAATAAATGCCATAGGTAATAAGCCTTCACAGCATCAAGCCTATGAAGAAAAATAAACAATTGTATAATTGTCAGGGAAATTAATACAAAGGAATAAACCAAGAAATAAAGCCAGAAGTTGTTGTGATTCCACATGCATGCACTGTCTGACTTCAGAATCAAAAATTCTGGCCTGTTTTGTCTATAAAGCAGTTCCTTCAGACATCTGCCTAATTTTTAGGAAATTTTTATCCTAATGCTAGGAGAGTACGTGGGTTACTCACCATCTCTTACCTTATGACTGTCAAACAAGTGATTATTCAAATGCACTTCATCTAGGCCCTTACATGCTCAGGTTGCCACCAGAGTCATCAATAACTTTTATACAGGGATGGTAGAAACTGGGGGGGGAGTCAGATATTGAATAATCTCAGTACCATTGTAGCTGAAATTTAGTAGTTTCTTGAATTAATATCTATTAAAGGAAGAAAGGAAGGAGAGAATTGTTTGCCCAGAGAACTCTGGCCGTGGTTGCAAAGGGGAAGCTCATTTTTGGGGCCCCACTGTGAATCTGAAGCCACTGCCCGCATGGTGTGCTGCGCAGTGTTTGGAACGACCAAGAGCACTGGTCTGCGGTTGGTTCGTTCCTTCGTTCGTTCGCAAACAGCACGAACGATCGCAGTGTTCCAGGGTTAAACACCCACAGCCTTTGCGCTCCTGATAGCAGGCACATAGTGCTTACAACAGTGCGGCGTTTCGCTATTGTTTGCCACGCCTCTGGAAGAAAGGAAATAGATTTTTTTTTTTTTTAGTTTTGAATCCCTGCCCTGCCACTCACTATTTATGTGTTCTTGGGCAAGTTATAGAACCTCTGTGACTTCTGACCCCTGCAGGCTGTGTTTCCAGGTTCTGCCTGGGTTGGGCCACTGGGAGGCTCTGGAGGGTGGAAGAAGTACTTGGAAGCCAGGGTTCTTCCACCCTCCCTGAGCCTCCTGGCTGTGGCTCCTCTGGGTGGCCTTGACCTTGACCCCAGGGCCCAGGTTCTACCACTACCTCCCTTGGGCCCTTCAGCCTGAGGGACGTAGGTTGCCCCCTGCTAAGCTTTGTACTCCACTGTCTTCTGTTTGTTTTTTAACTCTTCTGTTTTCCACGTCACCGATTCCACTAAATCTCCTGTTTCAAATATTTACAGCAGGTTTCATTCCCCTTACTGCGCCTTAACTGATAAAGACTAGGTGGGCGTGTACTGTTGCTGAGTAGTTGCTGTTACTGTTGTTCTCATCTCCTGTGCTTTAGAAGAAATTCTGAAGGACACCGAGACTCAGGAGGTGGAGTAAATGAACCAGGATCCCACAGCTGGCGGGTGGCAGACCCCAGCATAAATACTTTTTCAGTGAGTCTCTCCTTCTACCAGCCTTTGGATGGGCTAGTATTTTATTTTTAATAAATTCTTTTTTCTATCAAATGTTAGGGAGCGAGAGGAAGGGAGGGAGGGGAAGAGACAGAGAGAGAGAGACAGACATCGATTTGTTGTTCCGCTTACTTACGCATTCATTGGTTGCTTCTTGTGTGTGCCCTGACCTTAGGGGGCTCAAACTCACAATCTTGGCGTATCGGCACACTGGGATAGTGGCATATAGCTCCAACCAGGGCCAGGCTGGGGTCTTCAACTCTAATTAGTCTGAATTTACAATGTATTAAAATAAGAGATCTTTGCTGCCTAAACTAATAAAATGGCTCTTTGGTGTTTAAAAGGACCAATTTGGTCCAACCCACCACTCTTTGAAAATAAGGTATTTTACCTAAGGTAAGTAATTTAGCATTTTTGTGGGACGTTCCTTCAATTTCTAAGATGATTCAGCGTTCAAAATTACTAATTCAGTCTTCTAACTATATCAGGAGTGTTTAAATATACATTTTCTCCTGAATAAGTCATGAATTTGTTTAATTTATCATCAGCACACTCTGAAGTCATCCAAGCAGACCCTGAGCTGTGAGCATTTGCTTTTCTCCTTCTGGCTGATTCTGACGCATCTCACTTGTCCTGTGTTTCTGAAATTCTAAAAATGGGCTTGCTTACTGTTTAAATTGATTGTTGTGTTCCTAAAGAGAAAGCATAAAACTTGCTTAAATGAGATAGTGTCCCCTCATTTTCTCAAAAATGTATTTACATGAGTGGAGAAGGTAGAATTTATGGTCTGACAGACCAGTGATGCTCAAACTTGAGCACGTACCAGAATAGCTGCAGGGCACAGATGGGTGAGTTCCATCTTCAAAGTTTCTGGTTCTGTATTTCTGGGGTAGGGCCTAAGAACTTGCATTTCTACACATTCCCAGGGGAGGCTACTTTTATCTGTGGACCAAACTTTGGAAACCACCGCTTTAGGCTGAAGAAGCAATTTGCCAAGAATAAGCATGAATGTTTTCAGTCTTGTAGCATTAAGACAAACAGTGAGCGTGGCAGATGTAAATAATCATTCTGTTTAGCCAAAAGGCTCCGCTCTTTCCTAGAAAATCCATTTGGAATACATGAGCTTCCTTTCTGTAAGGCAGCAAGGTAATACACAGAGGAGGGTTTACTGTTACGACAATGAAGCTTCAACTAGGGCCCCTTTCCAGGCTCTGGGAAGGGTCTAGCAATAAGTTCACATGGTTTTTGTAAAATCTGCAAAAGGAAGATATCTCTGTATTCTTTTTCTTAAAGAGGGACCCAGAAATTGTCTAAGCTTTAACTCCCATAAAACTGAATCAACTCTCTGACCATTAATTACTATAATCAACAATATGAAAGGACTATAGTTTGTCACAAAGAGCAGTGGTTTTGTAGGTGAAGCAGTCCCCAAGTGCCAGAAACAAGGGCAAGTGGGGACATGAGTCTCATGTGTGAACTTTGTGTGAACTGATTTTAATCGAACTAGCCCAGTGGGGTATTTAGGCAGAGGTAAATCCAAGTTGATTTTAGAGTGTCCACTAAGCATGAGCTATATTTTATTTTCTATTTTTGTGTGTCTGTGTTTGTGATAAGAGCAGATTTGAAAAATGAAATGGGTTCAGGTTCTGGCTTCCCCTTTCATAAATACACTCATTCTCTTTGAGCTATTTTGTCTGAAAAAGGACATGGTAATAGTTGCCACCTTAATAGGGCTAATGGTGTAAGGAGATGATAGAGATGAACAGACATTTGTTCATACCTGAAGATACAAAATCGTTGTGTCTGAAGATACAGAATACACCACAGAAATGTTAGTAACCAGCAGCTGCACAAACAGCACCCTGATAGTTCATGTTAATTGAATGACTCAGGCCATTGTGTGAGATCAAGAGTCAGCAAACGTTTTCTGTAAAAGGCCAGGCTATAAATATTTTAGATTTTGTGGGTCGCTGTCTCGGTCTTAAATCCTCAGCTCGGCCTGTGGAAGGCAAAAGCAACCCTAGGCAAGACACAGGTGAGTGGCTGTGTGTGTTGCAGCCAAGCTTTATTTGTAGAAACAAGGGCAGCTACGCTAGATGTACCACAAGTCATCCAGACTGCCACTGTCCTTCAGGGTCTTCCAGCTGGGCATTAAGGTAAAACAAATACTAGCCATTGTGAGTGATATTTTTGTTTAAACTCAACACTGAAGGACCGAAGTGCTGGCACATTTCATCTGCCTTACTTTCCGTAGCCCCCTGGTGTAGCTAGCATCCCTTTGGGGCATGAGGGCTTAGAAGTGGATTACGGAAGGCAAAGTGGGGCGAAGGAGGGAGTCAGGGCTAAGTGAAGGGTCAGCACACCAGCTTGTTGCTTTTTATGCTTCCTGGTGCCGTACGTGCCAATAACAGGGTTAGCTCTCCTTCGGGATTCAGCCCCGACAGCAAGCTTGTAAGAGTGGAGTTTTGTGACCACCAAGAAGCTCAGTGGTTCTGTGTTGTAACCTCTTGATTTTTTGTTTCAATCACTGATATGCTCAGGTCTGCGAGCGCTGGAAAACTGAAATAAACCAAAGGAGTTTTCGGAAATCTGTTAAAAGACAGTTGCCTACATATCTGAAAAGGGAAGTTAATCGTGAACTGTGAATAAAGTTTCTATAAACATTCACGTACAGGTTCTTGTGTGAACATAAGTTTTCACTTCTTTGGGGTAAACACCCAGGAGGGAGATTGCTGGGTTATATGGTACTGGTATGTTTAACCTTACAAGAAACCACCAAACCACTTTTTGAAGTAGCTGTAGTATTTTACATTCCCACCAGCAGGGTAAGAGTTCCAGTTGCTCAGCATCCTCACCAGCATTTGGTGTTGCCAAGTTTTTGTTTCTTTGTTTGTTGGATTTTGTTGTTTTTATTACAGCATTCTAAAATGTGTAATGTGGTAACTCATGGCAGTTTAAATCTGCATTTTCCTAACTAACAATGCTATTGAGCATCTTTCATGGGCTTAGGAAAACCATATTATCTTCTTGGGCAAAGTGTCTGTTTAAATTTGTTGCCCATTTTTTGGAATTGAGTTGTTTGTTTTCTTATTATTGGCATTATTCATAATTGCCCCAAAGTGGAAACAACATGAATGTCCATCAACTGGTAGATGGATAAACAAAATATGCTCCATCCATACAATGATATTCTCAGCAATAAAAAGGAATGAGCTACTGATACTCAACAGTTCTGCTAAGTGAAAGACGTAAGGTTCAAAAAACTATGTACACTATGGTTCTGTTTACATGACAGCTGGGAAAAGGCAAAAACTATGGGGGACAGAACCTAGATCAGTGGTGGACTAGAGGTGAGGGAAAATACAATTTTTTCTAAGAACTTCTCTTGGCTTCTCTCCACCAGGTCCACCCTCCTACCCCTGCCTCTGCCTCCTCAGTGGGTTCAGTTTCAACATAAGCTACAGTGTCTAAAACAGAAACACAAACAAAATTAGTTTCTCTAATTTTAATCACAGACATTGCCAGACAGCAGGCATTTCTTCTGGCCCTTTATTTTTGTTCCTGGGTCGGTACGGAGACGGCCTGGCTCTGTCTTCCTCGGGCTTTCAGTGCCCCCCTGTCACGGAGCAGATGGGGGCCCATTCACGTGGCACTTCGGTGCATGACCCAACAATCAGCATGGGAAGGAACAGGTCTTTATTTACAATATTGCAACCTTGGAGGGGCTCAGAGCACTTATGCTCAGAGACCTCCTTTCCCACGAGACCCAGCACTTCCCTGGTTCCCCAAAAGGCTAGCAGCCAAAAGCAAACCTAATAGTTCCCCATATTCTCATCTTAATCCAACTGCACAAACAGTGCTCCTGTCTCTCTGGAAGGTACCAAAGTCGCCGTCCTCAGACAGCAGCTGTCTCCTTCAGGGTCTGGGTGTGTTGTCATCAGCCTCTGTGTAGTAATAGTCCAGGGAAGTGTGGGCTGTGGTGCACTGGTTCATGGTGAAGTTCAGGAAAGACGTAAGACCCGAGAGTCCAGATAGAGTCTGGGTTTGCCAGGCAGCAGGTCAGCGTCGTGCGAGGGAGGGTCTTCGGAGCCAGCATGGCGGACACAGTCAGCAAACTGTCTCCTTCCTCACCACACCAGGCTGCGTGGCCAGGTCCTGACTGCCAACAACATAGTTGCTTCTTGCTTCTCCCTCGCACGTGGCTCTTCTGCTCCCTTCCACGCTACATGGCCAAATCCCTCATGGCTGCCCCCTTTGGTTTTAATCCTGACCCGGAGCCTCCTGCGTGGCCTCATCTCTGACTGGTCCCACAATGAGCGACATTTGCCGGTTCTCCTGTATGGTTTACACTCTTTCTGCTGCCTTCCGCAGTCAGGGCAAGAGTGACTCAGTGATCCAGAGGGAACCCTCCTCCCCTGGCTACTTCAAGAGTCAGGATACACCCTTGAAGTCACACCCACCTTACCTGGACATGGTGACACAGCTATTAAACTAGCCTTTGTTATAAAAAATATCTTAAGCTTTCTTGTCACTTCCTCCATCCCCCAAACTATGGGCTGTGTGGGCTTTCTCCTATATTCCCGGGTACCCCTCGCCCCTGTACCCTATTACACCTGCACCTGCCTGTAATTCTGCTTTCCAGAGACAGCAAGCCAGGGCTTTGACTAACGAAATGGTTGAGGGGATGCCCTTTGAGAACTGACTGCTGTGCTGGCTCTGTTAGGATTCTGAATCACAGCAGGTCATGACTGACGCTCACCTGCCACCACCAGACAGTGGAGAACATGAGAACCGTTGGGTGAGGTGTGAGGAGAAGGGTAACTCTAATCCCTTCATAGTATAGGGAACGCCAGAGAATTGCCCGCTGTCTTCGATCTGGTGGGAGGTTGTGTCTGCTAAATATTGCATAAAGAAAATAAGCTCTGCCCTCTGCCTAGGGCTTAGAAATATCTTCCACTTACAATGATTTTTGTTGTACACATTTATAATTAATAGCCTTTGCACTTTATAGGGCAGAACAGGGAGACTCCAGGCCAGTGGGAAGGAGAATTTCTTTTTCACATATTTTGTTAGAACTGAGTTAAAGAGATACTGTGGTAAAATACGGAGGTCTTTTAGAATAAAGTTGCACCCTCAGGTGAGTGCAAGCGGAGCTCCTGCTGTCTGATCAGTTCTGTGGGCGGTGGGGTTTTCTTGAACATGTGCGTTATGGATTCCTTTAAGAGCAGCCATCAGGTACCCGGTCCTTTAAAATAAATTGAGGGATAAAATAAATTGAGCGATAAAACAAATTGGGGGAATATTACTCATGGTCCACAACTCCCTGGCCTTTGTTGTCCTGGTTCATTGTGTATCTGAGCTTGAATGGTTTTCAGCTGTGTATTTGTCTTTGTGTCCATTGTTTGGCTAATTTGCATCTGCGTTCCTGCCACTCAGAGTGACATCTCTGGACTAGAGCATCAGCATCACCTGGGAGTTTTTTAGGAATGCAGGCCCCACCCCAGACCTAGTGAATTGGAATCAGCATTTTAACCAACCCCAGAGGATGCATTTACACATTGAAGTTTGAAAGGCACTGATCTATGTCAGGGTCCTGCTCTGTTGATAACTTTGTTAGGATCACGTGTGACCCTCAGAGGTGCACCCCTGGTGTATCCTCCTGATGTCCGTGAATGAGTGTGCATGCATGCCACTTTGCTAAGAATGAAGTTAATTTATTTATTATTATATTTATTAATAAATATAAATTTATGTATTAAGCTGAGCTGGTCCATAAATATCCAAACTCCAATAAAGCACAGTTGAACTTCAAGGATCTCAGAGTTAGTGGGGGACACAGACAGGCATACAGCGTCATATTGTCCAGTGTCTTTGTCTGTGTCATTTGACTTCCTTCACCTACACAGAGTACTAGTCCCCTTCTAGGTGTACAGTCCATGGACCACCTGCCTCTCAGTCCTTTGAGTCAGAAGGGGCGGTGCTTCTGTGCAAAGAGCAGGGGTTTACTCCAAACCTCCTGATTGAGTTACGCTCTGGGGGTGAGAGCCTGGCATGTTCTGGAATGATTATTGTGCACGTTACAATGTGAGCACTGCTGACCCAGTGCTGGTTTGACACCCTCAGTGATGTTGCAGTGTGATACAAAAGGATGCTTGAGTACCATCTCAGATATCTAAGGAATCATTCAGGGGTTTTCCTATGTTAAGTTCAGGGAGAGTTTCAAGTGGTCTCTGAGTTCAAAGCTGCTTTTACCTTTGGGTAAAGCAATATAGGGATCTTTGTGGGTGCTAGTTAAGGACAGTTCAATTCATATTGATATATGTTTCTGGCAGCGTGTTTCCTAGGAGCAAATTCAAACGCTTTGCTCCATGATGAGTTAACAGTGTTATGACAATCCTGTGACTTTCTTGTTTGGTGTTTATACTCATCTAACTCAATAAATTGAAAGTGGATTATGGCTGTTACACGTTAGAGCAGTTACCCAGTTTAAATGCCAGTCTAAAGGAAATAAAATTGATTTTTTTTCTGTGCTTCTTGGGAGCATCATAGGTTATTGGTATGCTGGTCAAATTTTTAATTAGGTTTGTACAGAAAAAAGAAAGATTAGTGGTTGGGTTTTTTTTTTATTTTCTTAATGTAGTATGTAAATAAACTGTAATATTTTATTCTAATTAGGGAGTCAGATGATTTTTTTAAAAAATTTGATGCTCTGCTTCCATATTTTTATTTAAAGCATGTCAGGCTTTAAAGTGGATAATAATTTTAAGGAACATTTTTATTGTTAGAAAGAGGAAAAGAAAATAATAGAATAGAACACCATTATAACACTCAGTTACAGCTACTTTATTTTTCAGGGAATGAGCTGTAATATTTACCAGAATTTTGCATATAACTGAACCTATCTTTATGTAAACCAAACCTTTTCTTTTTTAATTCCATTTTGCAGACACCTTTTGTGGACTTGCTGTGTGTAAGCATCATGCCTAATGCTAGGATTCAGAGTTCATCTAACCAAGGTCCCTCACAAAAACAGGTGTTCCAATACCACTGGCTGCTCTGAACACATAGCGATGAGCCAGGGAATACAAAGCCAAAACTGACAGACCCTTGGGAGTAGGGAAAGGCTTCATGGAGGAAGTGACATTTGATCTGCACCTTGACTCAGAAGTTGGAGTTTGCAAAAGAGAAATTTATTCTTGAAATTGTAAAGGCATTCCATGCCGATTGCATGCAAGCTCACTTTAAAAGTACTTATAGAAAAAAAATTCAATTTGTTACATTTGAAATGTGCTTGCTGCTGAAAACACACTGGGAAAAAAGTCCACAAGACCACTCGGGTTCTTCAGTTTACTAGAGGGACTCACAGAACTCACTGCAGGCTCTTTTGCTCACAGTTACGTGGTTTGTTACAGCTAAAGGGCAGGGATTAAAATCAGCTAAAGAGAGAGGAACCCAGGGCAGAGCCCAGGAAAGTTCCAAACATAGACTTTCCAAACATAGAGTGGCCCTCCCCACCGAGTCATGGGCAGCCTAGCTTTCCCCGTGTTGACATGTGACAATATGCCTGGAGTGTGGCCAACCAGGGAAGCTCGTCCAACCCTGGTGTCTAGAGTTTTAATTAGGGCTCCATTGCGAAGGCGTCTCTGACCACCCAGGGGGCTGAGCTCCGTCTCTAGCCCCTTCAGAGGTGAAACCGATGCCAAGTGACCCACAGCCTTGACCCCGGATCACATCGTTAACACTATCTAGTGTGACCTAAGATCCCCAGGGAAACAAAAAACACTTGTATCAGGTATGGCATTCCTTGGCCTTAGAGATCACCTCCTAGAAGCCAGGGGGAAAGGCCAGACCTCTCTCTGGTGAACGTTGAATTCCTTACTATACAGAAACAAAACCAGACACTATTGTAAGCGTATAAAACTCATTATGAAGTGAAAGGAGACAAGACCGATGAAGAAAAAGTCTGGGATGCTGGGTCCTGGGGGGTGGGATGGTCGGCACTGCCAGTTAGGATAATTTTCCCAAGGAAATGGACTGAGGTCGAAAGGTTGAGAGGAATTAGCCAGCTGAGCAGTGCCGTGAAGAGCATTTGAGAAGGAGCAAACAGTTGATGGGAAGGCTCGGAGGTGGGAAGTAGCTGGACATGTTCCAGAAACTGGAAGAAGATGGGGCTGGAGCAGAGAGAAAGGAGGGAATGTGGTTGTAACACTGACGGGAGAAAAAAATAGGACCCAGATCCCAGGTGGCCTCGGAGAGCCTGAACAAGATTATGAACTGGATCTCCAATTGATGCGAAGCCATGATAGAGTTTTAAAGCAGAAGCATGATGCTCACATTTCTAATGTGTGTTTTTAAAGGGACACATGTGTGGCTGGGAGACCAGCCAGGCTGGGACAAGAGAGGAAACAGAGTGACTGTTAGAAAGAAGACCGCTGCAGCCATCTCGAACGTGGCAGCTAGAACTAGCGTGGTGGCAGTGGAGTGCTTAAAGGGGGACAACTTTGAGAGAGCAGTCGGAGGCAGGGTTGGTGGGACTTACCAGCAGACTTCCCAGCAGGCCCTCAGCGGTCACAGCGCACTGTCCCCTGTGGGCATCTGGCAGCCCCATCGGATGTGTTGCTTCTACTCTGCTGCAGGCAGAGAATCAGGCCACCAAACTGACTAGAATTCCGAGGAAGGAAGGAAGGGCGGCATCTGAAGGCGTGACAGGTGTAACAGTGAAACTGGACAATGCCTCCAAACTTGGTGGTGTCTGTTCTGGCTGTGGAACCCCAAGCCTCAAATCCCACCCCACCCCCACCCCCACCCCCACTCCCAGTCTGGGCTGGGTTCGAAACGTTTGTGGTTGCCAGAACAGTCAGTTCACTGCACACAACTCTTCTAAAAAGCTGCAGTGTTACTGGTCGTAGATTCAAATACACCATGAATTAAACCATGGCCCTCCTTTGAAAGACAACCATTAACTAAAAAAGCCTAACATAAAATTGTCGGCACAGAGCTTAGTAAGTGTTGAACAAATGAATAGATGCCTAGTCCTCTTTAAAATATGAGCATGACAAAGTTTCCAGTGTGCCCACGATATGTTTTACTAAACCCAGACAAGACCTCCTAGTTCTATACGCCCTTGAGTTTCCATGTCTGTTTCGCATTTTCTGTTTGTTCCCTCACAAAAGGAGTGTGTGGAAAGCTGAATATGGCAGAAAACATGGCTGATGTCCCCTGCCTCTTTCACTTTGGTAATTGCTCAATCAAATAACTTACTCTTGCCCAGAAACAATTAGAAAGAGGAAGTACATTCATGCCAAATGATCCCAAGTACGCAGAATACAGTTAGAGACCTTGGATTTTCCTTTCAAACTCTATTTTGGCCAATGGCTGACCAGCACTCTTATTTAAATTCTGCTGCTTAGCCACCTGGACGCGTTTCTGCTGCCATGTACATGAGTTCTCAGCGGCGCATGACAGTGTTGTGATGCCAGTGTCATCTTGGCTTCCGATCAGGGTAAACCCAAGGTGCCTTGGAGAGGGATGATTAGAAAGGTGTGTAGGGGTGAGCTGCTGTTAAGGGCGTCGTGTAAGTTGGCAAGGAATCTGTGAGAAATACCTTTCAGCTCAGTTCAAAACTTGCTGCCTGACTGAGCAAACTATGCTTTGCTTCTGCTTTTCCGTGGTATCGCAGCAGCTTTCTGGCTGGTGGTTGCAGAACCCCCTCCCCCGTCTCCCCTTCCGCTCCACCACGCACAGGTTAGGAATGGTCGTGTTAGAAACCAGAAACCCAGGCCCGGGACGTCAGCTTTCTAGAGGTTCGGTGGAATTAGAATCCCAAGTCCTGGCAGTCCAGGAAGAAAAGTGTGTGTTGGTGGTGGGGGTATTCCACCCGTCTCTCGCCTTGGGTCAAGCCGCCGGCAGCTGGGAGCACCTGGCGGGGCCACCTGGCGGGGCAGGGCAGGGCATGGAGTGGGCGGGGCAGCCTCTCCAGCAGCCAATGGGCGGAGGCGGCGGGGCCAGCGAGGAGGGTGGGCGGGTGGGACTCTGGGAGGTACGGACGCCACTCGCTCCAACTTGAGACCGAGGGAACGTGCTGCTGCTGGTGTGAGCAAAAGCCCCAGGCCGGCGGGCTGGGCACCCCTGGCCTCTTCCCTGCGCCGGAGGCGGCGTCCCCGCCCAGCCCTGCGAGGCTAAGGTGAGGGACGTGGGGAGGGGGCGGTACGCCTTTGTCTACAGGTGCATGCAGAAGTAACGAACGGGGTTGGAGCGCGAGCTCGCTCGCGGGGACAGCGAGGCGGCCCGGGAGACACGCGGGACAAAGGCGGCCCTCTCCCTTCCCTGGAGTCACCGCTTAGGAAGGGGCCTGGCCAGGGAGGCCGGGAGAGACGAGGAGGGGGTCTCTCCGCCTCCCCGAAGGGAGGACAAAGATTGTACGAAATGGGAGGACAGGTTAGGGGTCTTTCACTGCCCATTTACCTGCGCAGCAGGAAGCTGGTCAGTGGTGGCCTCTTCATATGGTCTACACAGGGCAGTTCTGTTGTGGCCAGTGTTCAAGGGTTGAGTAAATGAGTGCATTTATCTCCCGTGCCTGCTGGTGAAATCACGTTTATGTCTTCTTGTCTACTAGGAGTGAGACATAATTGCAGGATCTGGGTAATCCAGTTTTTATATTAAAAGCAGTATGCTTTGGTGTAGAAGGACTACATTTTCAAATAATTTTTATTACATGATTTAGAATATTAGTGTGACTTCCATGTGAGAAAATGCCTCAAATTCCCAAAATGTGGAAAAGCAGCCAACTTATCACATGCTTGCTCTTGGTATTGAAAAAAAAGGAGTCTTTTTTTTTTTTTAAAGAAAAACATGTTTTAAATACTGCATACAACCCTTTATTGGTTTCTCAGGGAATATGTGCCCTTCCTCTCTATTATCTGTTTCCTGAACCAATATTGTAACCAGGCACGTCTGTGATTCCCTAATTAATGTGTTGGCTGTGAATCTTCATTATTGCCCTGGGTGGGAGAAGGGTGAGGAGGAAGCAATCCATTAGCCTTTCTTTTTTAACTGTAGCTGCAGCCCGGCTTTGACTTGTGGCAGGAAAGGTGGATTCTGACTGCCTTCCCACATTGTTCTCTTTTGGCTTTCTTAGGCCATTGAGCAGTCGGCCTCTTCTCCGGGCTGGCTCTGACACAAAGGCAGTGTGTAAGTTTTCTCCCTAAAGTTCAGCTCTTTGCTACTGCCTCTTAGTTGTTACTTGCTTTGTAACAGGAATTTTCAGGTGTCCTGAGGCCTTTTGTAAGAAGTTTCGAGCGTAACCTACTATGAGGAAAATAGCCGTAAATCTGTATTTGTCGGTTGTGTCTATTAAGTTGTAGACTGTGACTGTGCTGTCCAAAATGAAATGTGAATAACAAGCTTAATGGGGGAAACTTTCCACAAAGCGTCAGCCACCATTGTTGAGGAAGGGGTGGCTGTCGTTCTTGGCCAGGTGAGTGAGGGTCAGGGTGGCGGCATGGGCTGGAATCCCACCTTCCTGACAGCTCATGTGGTTATCAGTTCTTCCGTCATTCTCGCAGGTCCTAGCTTTTGAGCAATGGGAACAATTTATTTAACAGGTATTTATTAAATACCTACTATGTGCCAAGGCTTGGCAATGACTTTTAAATGGTAAATAACGACAGGTACTGTCTGGCTTTCTCGGAGTTCGCGCTGTGCCAGCACACGGCCCATTTCAGGCCGTCTGAAATGTGTGGATGACACCAAGCAGCTAAGAGGATTTGCTGCTGGCTCCTGCCCGGGAGACCAGCTGAGGCTCGGAGCTGCAGGTGCGCACCGGTGTGCCGAGGACACCTCCGCTCCAAGGGTGGAGGTATTAACCGGGTCAGTGGGTCCGATGAATGCACCGAAATTGTCTTGAACCTGCTAACTTTGTTCATGGGCACCTCTCAGAAGAGTCTGGGACTGCAAGCAGGGCCAGACGCTGAGCTGTAAAAGAGTTTGAAAAGTGGTTTTGTATATTTGGATGTGCTAATCCCAGTCTGTTTCAAAGCTACCAGTCACGCCGTGTCCTAGTCTCACCTCAGTAGCCTGCGTATTGAATGACCCTCAGGGAGATGAATTTCATTCTGGGCCACTGACTGAGCAACGCTCCGCAGTCTGAAGAGGTGGCTCCCAGGTGTAGACATCTGGAACACAGGTGAAAAACACCGGTCTACTCTCTCTCTGCTTTCCGTGGGTTTTAGGGAGTGTAGTGATGACACATGATTTCTTACTCGTCTGGGTTTCCAAACTTTTCAGCAAACCCCTAGGATCACATGAGAACATACTAAATAGTAGTGTAAATGTGCCTGTTTTTAAGTGCCTGTTTTAAACACTTACGAATATAAAATATTTGAGAAATTCTCAGACCTTTGGATTCTTCTGGTCCCAACATACTACCTGGCACCAGATGCTCTCCGTAAATAATTGAATTGTTGAGTGGGCAGGTGAATGAATGTAGATAAAACATTTTATTTCCTATTTTAGGGTTTAACTATAACCCTGTCACATGTACTTGATATTTATCATCTTTAGATGAATTTGCTGTGCGGCAAATATGGAACATCTCTGTGTCGGGCATGAGGTCCGGAGGGAATAAGACAGGCAAGATGCAAAGAGGCAGAAGATAAGCCAGGAAAACAATTCAAAAGCAAGATGGTATAGATCAGGGTACGTGCCATGAAGACAGTCAACAGCACAATGCAACACAGAGTAGCTTGGTGGAGAGGCAGTCCGTCCTTGGAGGTGACATTTGAGCAGAGCTTGGAGGTTGAGAAGAAGCCAAGCATGTGGGGAGTGAGTAGGAAGGTCCAAGGAAGAGGAGCAGCCCGCGTGTTCAGGGACCTGCAAGGAGGCCTGTGGCATGCTCCCAGGCAGGGAAGGAACAGGTGGGGACAGGATCCTGCTCTTTGTCCAGGGGTGAAGGTTTGGCTTTGTTTATTAATGCCATGAGAAGCCTTTTAAGGGTGATAACCAGGGGTGTGTCATGAGCCTACTTATTTCATTAAAACATCCCAGTGAGTGCTGTTCGGGGGAATGGGTGTCAGCAGCAGAGGCAGAAGCTGGGGGACTAGCTGGCGAGTGCTGGTCCGGGAAAAGTCAAGGCAGTGGTGGCGGGAATGGAGGGGGCAGGGTGTGGAGGTCAGACTGGCAGGACCGAGCTTAGAAACGCGGAAGGGGAATACCCTAGGGCCACACCTGGGATTTTAGATTTATTCATTTATGTTGGAAATACATGTGAATAGAAAGAATGACTGTGTAAGGACAGCCACGCAGTGGAGCAACCCATTTTCAGTTTCTGTTGTGTTAGGACCTCGACTTAATTTTGTTTCATTCTCCAGTGCGAGTGAGCAGCCCTGTCCAGGGGATGCTGTGCATGTGGCCGTTTTTCTAGGACATTTTCACCTTCAGTGCTCTGCCTTTCTCAGCTGATTATTAGACCTTTGAACATTTTCTTTGTTCTGTCGTAAAACTAAAAGATCAAAGTAAGGAAGGAGATAGGTTTAAGCTTTAATCCACATGGAATAACTCTACCTTTGCTCCCAGTTTTGTAAGAAACCATTGACAATTGCATTTGAAATTGTTTATTTCACATGCAACATCCTGCGTGGTTCTAACAACTAATATTCTGTCATAAATAAAACGTGTTCCATAGGTATTTCAAGTAAAAAAGTAAATGAAATTCCTTAGTCACTTGGCTGGAAATTCACTGAGCATTTTGTGCACTAGAAAAGCCATTTCCTTGTATCTGTGAAGCAGAGAAATAAAGTAGTTGGTTTCTGATGGGATTTTTGGTGCCATCTTTGTGTCTGCAGATTTGTGCCCTTGAAAGATTACGAAGATCAGGGAACTTGGGTTTTGACACCAACTTTGGTTTGGTTTTGAAAAAAAAAAGAAATATTAATGCAGAAAATATTCCTTAAGCAGATGAGATGAGGCAGAAGTGACTGGGGGCTGCCAGCCCTGCTGGCAGAGGAACCTAGACTGGCTTTCCTAGAGCACGTACCAGGGGTGTCCACCCCGAGGGCCACAGGCCGCATGCGGCCCGGGATGGCTGTGAATGTGGCCCAACACAAAATCATAAATTTACTTAAACCTTTTTTTTTTTCTTGCTCATCAGTTTTCATTAGTTTTTGGGTATTTAATGTGCCCCAAGACAACTCTTCTTCCAGTGTGGTCCAGAGATGTCGAAAGGTTGGACACCCCTGATGGGGAAGGATAAATTATGACAGTTAAAATAATTATGATAGAGGAGAAACAGCTACACAGAGTACAGTTGACAATTGGGGCCGATTTGGCCTGATTCTGTCATGTCGAAGCATGCGTCTGTTTTCCCAGTTACATGGAAATGCTGTTTTTAAGGAGTCTACTGCATTGTTTTTTATTTTTCTCCCCCTGCCCCCCAACCCTTAAGCATTCTAAGAAGAGTCAAAGCCTGCCAGTGACCTTGAAATAAAGTAACTGGGGCAGAGCTCCATGTGCTCCATGTGAATTCTGGTTCTCATGTTGGGCGTCCATGTCAAGTTTCAGTTGAGCGGAAGGTTTTGGTTCTAAAAAAGACCGACATTGGAAGAAGCCCTTAACTCCTGCGTCTGGGTGGCATTGCTCCTCGCCGGCCCAGGAGTTTGTCAGCTAGAACGAGGATTATTCCGGCAGCTCAGCCTGCCGCACAGGTGTGATGCCCGCTTGCTTTAACTGTTTGAGTCCCAAGCAGCGCAATTGCGCTGCTGACAATACCCCCTGGGACTCAAACGGTTAATGCTCTGCTGTGACCAGCTTGAGCCCTTTTTCCTCTCGGGACCTTGCACTTTCATTTTGCACCAGGCTCCACACTCGTTTAGCTAGCCAACCTCAGTTTTTGTCCACATTGTGTGTTGCATGCCAGAATCAGATTGTCATCTAAGCAGGGTTCGGCGCTTTTTCTGTAAAAGCCCAGATTTTAAATATTTGGGGCTTTTTAGGGTCTCTGTTGCAACTACTCAACTCCGCATTGCCGCACAAAACCAGCCGTGGACATAGTAAGTGAGCAGGTGTGGCTGTGTTCCAGCAACACTCTGTTTATGAAAACAGACAGAGGATCGATAGTTTGTGATCCAGGGACCATAGTTTGCAACCCCTGATTTGAAGGACCTGAATGGACCCCACAGTGACAACTGAAATGAGGACCTTGTCCTTAGGAAGTCAGAAGGCTCAGTCACCTTTGGCCAGCTTTGTGCTGTTCTGAAAATCAGCTTCCAGAGGTCGGGCTGCTTGGGGTGCTTCTGTGGCAGACCGCTAATCCGATACCCCCAACCCATGCGTGAGCTTCTTCAAGGTGGTATGTTTATTTGTCAAATATGAACTAATATGGACACTACGAGGAAAGTAAACTCAGCAAAAGGAGGGTGCTACCATGATGGGAGTTGGTTTTGGTTTTTTAAGATTATCATATTTGATGGAAAAGAGAAAGGATGACTAGCTGCATATAAAAATAACCTTACTGAATAGGAACGGGGTGTTCTTTCAGCCTATATCAAGAAGTTAACTCCTGCTGTGGTGGCTTAGTTCCCCTGGGGCAGAGGTTGGGGGACGGACCTTCCATGCTGCCTGATAGGGCAGCTCTTCCGCCTTCTCTGCCTCCGTGGGTATGGGAATGTGTTGTCCCTGTTCTTTTTCCTAAATGATACACAGAGGTTTATTTCTCTTTGAGTACAATTATTAAGAAAATTATCTGGGGAGTCAGTAAATCTTGAGAGAAATCATTGTACAGGGGAAATTTATGTATTGATTTCTTTAGAAGCAGAAGAGCCGTTTTTCATTTAGACAAATGTTCTGAAGAAGGAATCGAGTTAGGGGCTCTGGAAACAAGATTGTTGTTTCTGCTGGAGATGATCAGAGTATAGATTTGCTTTGCTTTCACGTGGAGTTACAAGAGATTAATAATCTTTCAGAACTCGCCTGCCCACTCGGATGAAATATATGTTTTATTAACATTGTTTCAGATGACATGAAAATGGAATATGAACTAATGTCATTTTTAAAGTGATGTCTGTGATAAATAGTAGCAACAGGAAAAAAAATCCAGCCAACTGTCTTTTGTTCCCAGCATTATTCCCTTAGGTTCTTACCAAGCTGATCAGGTATATGGGGAAAGTCCTTAGTTTATCCTATTTATTTAGGTATTCAGTCATTCAAAAATATGTACTGATTATCTACCATGTGCCAGACAGTGGTGACTGAACAAGGCAGAAAGGTTCCTGCTCACACGGACTCTACTTTTTGTGGGGGAACTTTACTTTTGGGGGGGAGTGACAACCGCTGGTTATTGACACCAATTCAGTGCTAACAGATATCCCCAGTTTGGGGTGCAGTGAAGAAGGAGACTGGACTCAGTACAGAACAGCTCAGTTGTGATACAGCACAGCTGTGAGGCAGCCCTGGGCCAGCCACCTTTCTAGCTGGGCAGCTCTGCTCTGCTCCTTGGTGCTCTGCTCTGGTGAGACATCTTTGGTGTTTCATCTCAACCAGGAAACGCAGTCTTTGGTGGGGAAAGTGGGCTTCCCCAGCCACAGGGGAGCTGGCATATATGAAACAGAAGTCCCTACCCTTCATCCCTGAGCAATCTATCCTCATTCAAATGAGGACTCCAAGTCCTCACGGTTTGATTGGTCCAAAAGGCACTTCCCTGACTGGTAGAATGGAGCTTCCCTGATTGGATGGGAAAAGTCTCAGCCCTTTTGGTTGAAATAGGATTCTAAGAACTCCTCTGTAAGGGCTGGCTCAGATGGCAGAAACACAACCCAGGCAGGCAGTTCAGTGCAAGTGCAGTTTGCATGAGAGGCCTCTGCGTAGAAATTGCTGCTAGGCTCTACTTTATTTATTTTCTTTTTTTTTTTTAAATCTGAGCTCAGTTAGCCACCAGGAGCCCTTTTTAGTAGGTGTCTTGTTTCTTAGGGTTCACAAGGAGAAGGGAAAACACAATAAACAAGTAAGCAGGGCAGTGTTAGATGGCTGTGCGTGTTGGCGGTGACTGGGTGTCCCAGGGGTTCTTTTGGAGGTGATGACCATAAGGAGGCGACCTCCATGGGAGACCTGAGAAAATGAGTGATCCAGGCAGCAGGAATAGAGAACGCACAGGCTCTGAGGCAGGAACCGGTCTGTGTAGAAGTTGGAGAACAGAAGGATCCAGGTGTGGCTGGAGCCCAGCAGGCCTGGGCAAGGCAGGATAAACGGGTAGTTTGAGGGGGACTCATCAGCAGGCGAGCGCAGGGTAAAAGGCTGCTGTATAAAAGATGAAATCCTCAGCCTTTGCCTGGGAAAGTTGTTCAGACCAAACACAGCACTTAATTTGTGACACCAGGTCCAGCAGTGGTAGAACCCAATATTGAGTAGGTACAGAGACATGAGCAGAGGCCGGAGGCTACCTCCTATCATTGAAGAATGGAGTCTAAGGAGCCCTTTAATTGGGAGGGAGGTAGGCTTAGGTGCCAGGTGCCCAAAAACACAGAAAAAAAGAAGACACTGGTCAGGTAGACCTGCGTGCCACTTGTAGACCCACCGCTATCTAGCTGTGGGGTTTGAGCAAGTTTAACTTAAATTCCCCACACCCTGGACTCCTTGTTTGTAAAATGAGTCGAGAAATGCCTCCTCTGCAGTTTATGGTGTGGCTCGGCCATGTAACGCACGCCAACAACGGGCGCCGCTATTGCTATTTTGTTATGGGCCATCAGTCATCACAGTGTTGATGTCTATTTTTGTTTAGGTATTTTTTGAGTTTACAGAGTATCAGTGTTACTATACTCAGGGGATTTGTTGATTGGAGTCTTTATTTAAGAACCATATGTGGTGGTGTGTCTTCTTTTCATTAGGTAGTTTTATTTACTTGTAACAAGTAAAGGAGACAGAGGATTCGCATCAGGAGTGTTTTCTCCCCCTGCAGAGAGGCTCAGCCATTGCTTCTGTGACTGTCTGGTTAGTTCGTGTCGATTTCTTCTTTGCGGTTGGCTGCACTAATGTACCTAATGCACCTGCGGTTCTGGTTACAGTGCAGGTCAAGCTCATCCTTTTGCAGCCGCCTCTGCAAAGCAGTGGGCTACCTTTTAGCCTTTAGCAAGAATAGCGTTTAGTAAGAACATCCTAGACCTTGAGACCCTTGTCCTATCGAAAGTCAGGAATAATTTTATCTGGATAGAAGTTTACAAAACTTAAATGAAGGCGCGTGTCTTGGCTTTTTGTGTCATCTCCACTAGGGTGCCTTTGATCTGCACATATAAATGGGGGTTAGCCATATCATGATAACCCTAAATCCTCTGGAAAATTTAGGATCTGATTTAATTAAGAACGTGCCCTGCCCACAAGAGGCCCTATGGCTGGCCGCGTGGAGCTCAGGCTCATCGTGGTTCTCACCGGGAGTCTCGTTTGTACCTTGCCGGCGGTCTGACCCTTCTTGCGTGGGAGCCACTTTCCCAGTAACATGTCGTATTCCCTCCTCTGCATCAAAGTCGTTAAACGGGCGCACGTTCCTCCACCTTGCTGGATAGCAGCCTTCCGTATATCAAGTAGTTTTTGTTTTTGTTTCACCATCTCAACTTTCAAAAAGGGGTCCAGCCCGTGGGTTCTCGATTCAGGTGTAATTTACACAGTTTTACCCTTTGATTATGCTGTAAACTTGGTGCCGTGGACGTGGAATGGCGACACGGCGCGAGTTACTTCTCACTTGAGAACTCACTGTACCTTGTGCGCGCCTTCTTTTGCTCAGATATTCTGAGAAACAAGTGCTTTTTTCAATGTAATACAAAACGTGAGAGCAGACACTTGTTATTTTGTGCTCTCTTCAAAGATGGAGCTTTAAAAAAATCCTTCCTGTTTGCTCTCAAATGTCTTTTTTTCCCTCATTAGAAAGCTGACTGGTAACTATTGTGTCTTTTCTCTAGTGGCAGGAGGAAGTCCTTTGTTTAGAAGGATGTGCCTTGAATTTCAATAGCCTTCGCCACTTTAGTTCCTCAGCTTCACACTTGGTCCCCTTGAAACTGTAACTCCCCCTACAGGTACAGGCTGCCCCATGCTGGGGGGCAGGAGCAGGGAGGTGGGAAGGGGACTTGCTTTGAAAAGTAACGGGCACACTTGGTCAGAGATGGACGGCTGTTTCTGTCACAGCTGTTGGGTCCTAGGAAGGACAGAACCTTTTCCCTGAGCTGAATTTTCT
The DNA here is from genome assembly GCA_007922815.1 of Macrotus californicus. Lineage (NCBI taxonomy): Eukaryota > Metazoa > Chordata > Mammalia > Chiroptera > Phyllostomidae > Macrotus > Macrotus californicus. Next base: position 111,926 of record VMDR010001024.1, read on the forward strand.
GAGACTCACCAGACACCAGATGGTGAATTTGCATAAAATAAGAATTCAGTTCAAGCCACAAGACTTTCCCCTGCAGGGTTTTTGGATGCTAACAGAGTCTGTGAATGAGTTTCAGGGATTATTGAACCTTCGCCCCCACCCACCTAAGACTCTGCGTAAAATTGTGCAAAACATTTCCTTTCTGGAGTGTTTTCGTCAGATTCCAAAAGGTTCTATGATCCAAAACAGGCTAGCAGCCTTCCTCCTGGCAGGTGTCCCCGTTCTCACCCCAGCTGGCTCCCACGCCGTGTGCTGTCAGGCTGTCAGGCTGCAGGAGCCTTGTGCGGGTTCAGGAGTGATCCCCACAGCACTCCTAGGGAGCGAGGGCCACTGTTCTTCCCATTTTTCAGATGAGGACACCGAGGCGGAGGGCCTTGGCCATTGACAAGCAGCTAATCTGTGTCAGGGACAAAAAACAGTAACACTTGAAGCTGGGGGAAGATAAACTGCTGGGCTCAGGAGTGGGCCGGGGAGACTTCATGACATAAAGTTTTGTACTTTTTACTTCTCTGGCTTGAGAAGAAAGCTGGCCCGTGCTGGCGCTCAGAAGACCCCGGGTGATGCAAGACAAGCCCCTGAAAGTAGCGCAACGCAGAGATTTCTGCAAAACCGGGGCGAGAAGTGCACCGGCAGGTCTGCTTCCCGCGCTCAGTTTGCGAGAGGCGGCAGTGCTATGGCTGTGTGCTGCATAAGAAGCAGGTGGCTGGCTGGGCCGGGGGTTAGGAAGAGCCTCCTCTTCCAAAAAGCCGGAACAGACGTTGTCATTCTGATGCGCTATTCATGTGGAGGAATTTCCTATTCATCTGGATGCCCAGTTACACACGCCAGATACTTCTGTTACTTCAGGCTTATTTTAATGAGGACAATACCAATTACTCCCACAGTCATTTTCCCACAACACCGCCACCAAGAGCAGGCTGGTCACGCAGCCTCAGGTGTGCAGCTGGTGTGGGATTAATCCTGGGCTTTCATTCTTCCCGCTGGTGTCTTGTGCAGCAAGAAGACAGTGAACTTGTGCCTGACTCTAAATTTAGCCTTCTGCACCCTCAGAATGGTGTGTCTCAGGCAGAAGCCCAGCCTTGGACTGATGGTTTTTTTCCCAGCAAATTTATAAGGTGTCAAATCGGCAGAGCAGCTGCTGTTCTGACTCTTTGGAATTTTTTGAATGACATTTCAGAATCACTCCACAGTCCCTGTGTGTGGCTGGCTTTCACTTCCACACTTAAATCAGGCGGTGCCTAATATCCCCGAAAGAATTAACCTCGTGAAAAGTTTGCAATGTTGTTTTTTTCCCCAAGTTCTGCCCTAGGGGAAAACAGGGCGGGCAACATGTGGATGTTATTTCCTTCGGTGAATCTCTAGTAATGGGCCTGATAAACTATCAAAGGTTCCAATAATTAATATTCACAAAAGGGACAGATTGTATTCTCCGGTCTCTCGATTTAAGGTTATTGGGCAGTGCTTTTGCCATACCCTAGGCATAAGCTTTTTATTCAAATAAAAAAATTAAAAACATTTGGTATATATCAAAATCTGGTTAAAGAAATGCTTGCCGCCTTCCCTCCTTCTTTGTATTGAGATCTGTTTGTGATAATAAATCTCAGTGCCCTGCAAGTCCCTGACCATCTAATCTGAGATGAGAAACTCTAGACTCCAAGAGGTTAAGTGGTGATGTCTACTCAACCTCAGACTAGAATCTAGGTTTTCGGGTCCCTTGCTGCTGGTCTGAATTGCCTCCAAAGACTAACTTTGGGAGTGGGGCCAAGGCCCAGCAGAGGGACACGAGCAGGAGGTGACTGGCCCTCATCCTGGGTCAGTGGGAACAGCAAATCCAAGGAGAGGGCCACAGATCCTTCCCCAGGGGACATTTCCTCTCAAATGCTGCCCAGCACAACCCAGCTGAGACACGAAACCATCGATGAGTAATAGTAACTGTAGTGAGGCGGTGTTTTCCCTGGGTTATGTGCCAGGGACTCTTACACACCCTCTCATGTAATTAATTCTCAGGGTCGTCCCGAGCCAGGTGTCCTTATTCCCTTTTCACTAGCAGGGAAGCAGGTTCCAAGGGGCACACCACCTGACTGTGCGGGGGACATGGGAGGAGCCCAGGAAAAGGTGAAGGTGAGTAACACACGGAGTGGGGGACACACACAGCTGCCAGCAGCTCTTTCTACTTAGCCTGCAGGGCCTCTCGGGAATTTTCAACCACCTCCTTGCCCTCAGACCTTCATAGGCCAAGGAAAGAAGGGGTTAAGACCCCACATAATCTAAAACCCCAGGGTTCTTGCTATCCTCTTTGCCCCTCTCTTGAACACTTGTGCAGAGCAACCTTCCGGATCATTTGGGGGGACAAACCACAAAAGAGCTCTGCAGGGCTGTGAAGAAGTATGAGCACCTCCCCCTCATAGGTGCAGTCCAAGAAGGCCAAAATTAAGAGTCCTGCAGAGAGACCACCAAATACCGACTTCACCAGGTGATAGCTGTGTGACCACCAGCAAGTTCCTCAGCCTCTCTGAACTTGTCTCCTTTTCTATGCATGAGAACTGTAATACCGATCTTGGCAGATAGCTGCCAGGGCAGCACAGAGCCAGAACCCAATAAAGGGTAGTTGTTGAGCGTGTGACTGGTAATCACATGTGTTACATACAGTGTTGGTGCCTGTGCCTCGGGACATGCGTTTCCCAGTGGTTTCCCTCACACGTGGAGGTAGAGAGTCAGCTATTTGTATTAGAAAGTCACGTGTGCTTATTGTGTAATATTCAAATAAACATATTAAACGAAACCCTCCATAGGCCCCCTGCAGATAACAGCTGACAGTCAAGATGCGACGTTGTCCCGACTTTTTGTGCATAGACTACACAGGCAGACTTCGCGGCGTTTTATGCGAGACGGTGTGACTCGGATTGCTTGCCTGTTTAGTTTCCCCCACCTAGTAACATGCCATGGTCACTGCTCCCTCGGACGTGCCGCTCTGCCTTTCCTCCTGATGACTGCAGCTCACTGCCGGATGGGCTTGCTCTTTGCCACCGTGGTCTGAGCTTCAAAGCCGCGGGGTCCTGCTGGCTGCTCCGTGGGCCTGGCCACGGGCACCCGGGAAAGCCGGGTTCTGTGAAAGTAGGTTTCTTCCTCGGCGCCCGTCAGCCCGTGCCCCACCTCCGCAGTCCACTTGCTTTATGTATAAGGCGTGCATGTGACTGACTGGGGGCCCTGCCCTCAGACTCTTTTAAATTGGCTGTGACAGATCCAGGAGGGGATGGTAAGCGGTCGGGTCGGACGGTTAAGTGGCTTCCTCAGGGTAACCCTGCTCGCTCGGGGCGGCTCTGGGGATGGAACTCAGTGTTTGGCCCCGAACCACAAGTTGCTGTCAGCATCTCACCACGTTCTGTTCCTCTCTTCCCTGGCTCATCTCTGTTTCGTCACCCATTGAGCTTTCATTTACCAGCCCACCTCTGCCCTTGACCTCCTGCTTTGTCTTGCTCCCTCCTGTTCTTTTGCCCTCTCACAATGCATTTCCGTGAAAGTACCTCAATTGCAATGTTGTGGCTCTATTACTAGACTTTCAGGAGTGTTAGTAAAACAGGTAAGGGGGTTCGCACGTCACTGTTTCTGCAGGATTTTTGCTGGGAGCAGGTGGAGCTGGAGCATGAAGATAAGTGCCCTGCCAGTGTTTACTGCTAACAGTTTCCTGTGTTTGACTGTGATATTTTAAGCTCAATTACCTCCCCTGGCTGATATGTTGCCTCTGAACTCAGCTGGCATCTCTTGGCTTTATCGTAACATGGCTCAGCATACACACTTCTGTGTAAGAGTTCAGCTAAAATAAGCAGCAGAAGGTGATTAATTGCCGCAAAGTTGGGGGATCAGATGGGAAGTCAGTGCTGCTGACGGGATTGTTCTCTTTACTGGATGCTGTGTGAATCCTAACGTGTTGTGTTCTGCTCTGTTCCCTCATGCCTGCCCGGATTCAGAGAGAGGTAACCAACCGATTTTCACTTTTCCCCCTTCCTGGCGTCTTCAGTGTCCGGCACAGCTCACCCGCTTCCTTCATGCCACATTCCCGTCGTCACAGCCGTCATTGTCGTTGGAGGCAGAACTCTGTTCTGTTTAACCTTCTACCATCGTCATTCTTGTGTGTCCTACTTTTAAAATGAAGTGTGGAATTGCATCTGGGTCACTAATCCTCTGTTGCGTTTGACGCTGTTTGGGAAGGTGATGGGCAGCATGAATAAGGACCTTGGTCACTCTCGCCGATGGCTGAGGAAAGTCTTCCCCGCATGCTTGGGAGGAAGCATGATAGAAACATTCAGGTTACGTGCCACGTCGTGTAACGAGGCTTTTCATGCTTCTTGAGGGATTAATATTAGGACTTGCTTGTGTTACACATCCTCTAGAGTGGTGTGGTAAGGAGTAGCTGTAGACTAATAGAAGAACTGGCTCAATTTCCATCTCAGACATGAGCCAAAAATTCAGGGTCTGGCACATATCACACCCCTTCCCATTACATAAAAATCTTCGATTACAAAACCATAAGCACATAATTCTGTAACCTAACAATATCACACTCTAGCACACCACGTGACATTTTAGGTGAAATGTTCCGATTGCTGTCCACCTTGTGAAACATTCACGAACCCTACCGACCACACGTCATGGCGTTACTGCTGCTGGACCCTGAGTGTGGGATGCTCCCTTCACGCATGTGCAGGAGCAAACTGTGGAAGGCTACTCTGAAGAGCTGAGGTCTTCCCATCTGGCGGCTTGGAGGCATTAAGCTTCACTATTCCATAGCTCTATCACTTAATAAAAGCTCCCTTTTTCCATATTTTTTAAATTTTTCAATCCCAGTTTACATGGCGTTATTTTGTATTAGTTTCAGGTGTAAGCATGGTGGTGAGACAGTCACACACTTAACAAAGTGGTCCCACCTGGCACCACACACAGTTATTAGAGCATCACTGACTGTATTCCCTGTGCTGTACTTTACGTCCCCGTGACTATTTTGTAACTGCCAATTGGTACTTCTTATGCCTTCACCTCTCTCCTTATTTTCTGTTTTTATTTTTTAAAAAGAGTTTATTATCTTTAGAAAGAAAGGAAGGGAAGGAGAAAGAGGGAGAGAAACAATTGGTTGCCTCTTGCATGCCCTGACCAGGGACCTGGCCCGCAACCCAGGCATGTGCCTCAACTACAAATCGAACCGGTGACCTTTTTGGGTTCGTGGGGTGACACCTAACCCTCTGAGCTACACCAGTTGGGGCTCGCCATTTTTTTTTTTAAGATTTTATTTATTTATTTTAGAGAGGGGAAAGGGAGGGAGAGAAACATTGATCGGTTGCCTCTCTCACGCCACCTAGTGGGGACCTGGCCCGCAACCCAGGCGTGTGCCCTGATTGGGAATCGAATTGGTGACCTTTTTGGTTTGCGGGCCAGTGCTCAGTCCACTGAGCCACACCAGTCAGGGCTCTGTCTGTTTTTGATGGAAGAAGAAAGTTTTGAAGTTTTTCTCCTTGAAAGCATGATCATGGTTACTGCTTGGCAAAGTAAAGGGACACAGGCAGTCACCTCTTTGTGTTAGAGCCCGTCTGGGGCGACGCCTGGCTTGGGGCTGAGCTGTCTGTAGCTCATGGCCATCTTCCTCCCGGAGGCTGAGCTGCTGTCTGTGCTCAGTGGTGAGGAGGGGACAGGAAACAGCATGGGCTGGGTGGGGAACTCTGCCAGGGCCTGTCTTCCAGAGGGGATGATAAAGAGAATTTGCGAACTTGACCCCTGGAGGCAGTGGAAGGAAGGTTCTGGAGGATGAGAGGGCTGTACACTTGGATGCGAGCTCTCTCATCCAAAGTAACAAGTCCTGTGTGGGCCAGTGGTGAGGATGTTTTCAGATGTTTGGTAGTTCCTTCCATCTGCTCTTCACCAGGAAGCAGTCGCTCTGAATGTGAGCAGCAGTACCTTTAGAGACGGCCAAGTGCTGGCCCGCCCACGCCACCTGCATTATTTGTACGTGGCAGAATTTCAGATCTGCTGTTTACACAGCCAGAGGTCTCATGGAAGTGCCTGGTGGATGAGTGAGTTTACCCCAGTGATGAGTTCCTGGGATGCACCTATTAGAATCTATGAACTTAGCATCTTCTTAAACTTGCCAGGAAGGAAAAAGAAAGTTGAGTTAACCAAGCTGGAGCCTGAGCTTTGTGCTGTTAGCGATGCTCACGTGTGGTGCATGTGCCACTGGGTAAAATTAAAAAGCAAAGTCATATGGGGGGTGGGGATGTAACCTTCTGGAGTGGCCATCTAGGAAGATGGCATTTCTCACCCCTGTTCTTCCCCTTCCCTCCCCCACCCCCAAAACAAGATTTTCAGACTACAGTCTGAAAATAAAGGCAATTAGCAAAAAGCAGGCAGTCTTGAAACAGGACTCCCTCCAGGTCCTATGCAGGTGGGGCAGAGGAGAGAGGACCCCTTATCTCAGAGGGCGAGAGGTGGGATGTTTGGGTCAAATCTCTTTGCTGCTGTGTTGTCTTAATATAACTCACATGAGTGTAAGTGGTTGTGAAAAACCCCTTGTGGGTGAGGAAACAGCATTTCACAGAAGCCTTTTCTTTGACTTCTTTTACCAAGTTCCCAACAACCACCACCAATGGAATGCCTGCCGCGTGCCAGCCTTCACAGATTCCCGGCTTCAAACGTGTTGGTATTTGACCGGCGCAAATTCGGATTCTGTGAAAGACAGTATCAAATTGTGGAGGGGTGGGGGCATGAGGGACACTTACAGGGAGGTTTGGGGACGGACTGAATGGAAGGGAGTCTGACAGAACCGGGAGAGTCAGTGCCAAGACAGGCCCAGGCTGCCATGTCACTGGCGCAGTCAGCTTGTCCTGGGCCGGTCCGAAAAGCAGAGCTCAATCCCACGACAGAGGCTGCAGGGAGGCAAGTTTCAGGTCATTATTTAGGAAAAATGTATATTCTGGTTCACCAGGAACATTCCCGCAACAAGAAACAGGCTGGTTAAGTAAGTGAGATTTCGTATTACTGAAGTGGACTAGGTACCTCCCACCTGTCCGGGCCACTGCAGACAGGACTTTGAAGTGTTAGCCTAGGTAACCAGTAAGAAGTCTGTAGATGCCTTTTTAAGAGGACAGATACATAAGCAAATTCTTTTGACGTAAGAGAATTGTGAGGGAGAGATTTGGGGAAAGGGTGGGTAGATCTGTCTTGGCTATTTTTTAATAAAGCCCATTTAAAAAAAGAGTTGTTAATTCATTCCCTAACGGTGGATTGAGCCCGTACGGAGTGATTAAAACGCTGTTCAACTGAGAACAATGAAGCCACCTTTTGCTCTTTTCCTTGGCTGTTAAGAAACTTGAGGCTGTCATGTAGGACGTCTCGGCACTGGCATTTTTCCCTGGCAGAACTGGAGGCGGGCCCTCTGGGGGAATAATTACCGGGCACACAGCAGAAGGAGAGGAACAAGAGGAGCAGGAGGCTCCAGGGCTCAGTGAACGAAGGGTGAGACGTGGTTGATTCCAAGTGCTTGCACCTGGTACAGCTCACGGAAGAGACACAGAAACTACAGCTCTCCACCTTCCACTTCCTGTTTTTTTTTTTTTAAAGATTTTCTTTATTTATTTTTAGACAGAGGGGGAGGGAGGGAGAAGGGAGGAAGAGAAACATCAATGTGTGGTTGCCTTGCGTGCCCCACACTGGGGACCTGGCCTGGAACCCAGGCATGTGCCCTGACTACTGAGAATCGAACTGGCGACCCTTTGGTTCGCAGGCCACCGCTCATTTCACTGAGCCACACCAGCCAGGGCTTTTCTTTTCTTTTTGACTCAGTGATTCCCATGACTGCAAGAAATCAGTGGGGCAAAACCCCATGTGTGGGGAGCAGGGGACCAGTTCCTAGTCCAACATCGTAAATGAAATGAGCTAGAGTGAAGGACAAAAGTGGTTCTTGGCCGCTGAGAGTCACACAGACAGACAGACATCTGGAAGAATTTACTGGAAAAGATAGGACCTAAGGCCTGGAGATACATGGTGAATGACCACCGGGCTCCCTGGTCTTTGGGGGGAGCTGTAGAAGCCCATCAGAGCCCAGCTCAGCTCTCTGAGATGGAACACACTCTGCATGGCAGGGCGGGGGTGACCAGGGAGCTGAGGCCCAGCTGCCACTGGCAGCTCTGAGGAAAGGAGGGGGAGCCGGGGGTGGGGGCAGGAACGCCACTGAGGCTCTGCAGGTGAAGCCTACTAAAATGCCCCTGACGTCAGCCAACCCACACCCTCACACAGTGTCAGAGCCACTGCAGGCCCTGCCTGGCCTTGCAACGCCTGGCAGTCTTATCTCCCCAGGTCACGTGGCTAGCGCAGTGCAGGTAGCAGTGCAGGTTTGCCCACATCTGTCAGGAACACTCCAGCTTCGGAGGATTGTTTATCCTAAAGCAGTTTCGTGTCCCCCTCGGAGTGCAGGGGAATCTCTAGAAAATATGAAGTTACTCTTACATGGGAACAAAGAGTTTATGGTCTTTTAGGATCATAATGTTGATTAGAAAAAGTGACATCTATCTGAAAGGCTGAGTCCGGCAACACATTGATCGTCGTTGAAGCTGGATGGTGGGACGTGGGGGTTCATCGGCGATCCTTTCTACTCTTGTGAATGCTTGAAAAAAGTTCCAGAATGAGGACTTTAAGGCAAAGGTCTATGTACTCCATTCTTTTAACTCCTATACTCCTATAGTCTTCTGAAGGTGGGCCCCAAACTCTGTTCTCCAGGGGAAGGGCCTAGGAGGCCCAGGTCACCACTGCCTGTCACTGACACCACAGGGCCTGTCTCCTGCTGCTCAGCCCCTGGCTCTGGAGACGTCCCTCTCTGATGTCTTTGGAACCAGCCCGTCCTGGGCTTTTCCCCTCCCCCATGCACTTTCTCCACCCTTCCACTGGACCCTTGACCTCAGCGATGCCTTTAAATGCTGTTCCTCCTCGTGGTCCAGACCTGGTTTTGTCTTTTCTTGTTCTCCACACTCTCATTTGCTCCCCAGACTTCAGTGCCTCCCAGGTCCCTGTCTCCAGACCACAAGCCTGTGCTCAGGACTGAGTGGCCACCTGCTTGGTGAGCCTGGCCACCTGGTGTCCCCCAAGCACCTCACACCTATTGTCCAACCTGGAGCTCATCTGCTTCTTTCACCAAAGCCTTTTCCCTTCCCCATCCCAGTAATGAGGGTGCTTAGTTGTCTTAGGGGGGACCCTGAGAGTCTTGCTTCTTTCCCGCATCCGTACCACCGGTCCTGCCAGCTGCCATTTCAGTCCCTGTTTCCCGTGTCTCCTGCCCTGTTCTCACAATGCCGACTTAGCCTACACCATATTCATCCTCTCTCACCTGCACCATCCCAGTAGGCCCCCGTGTCTTCTTTCCTGACCAACTTCATTCCATCAGAAGGAACTTTTTAAAGCATGGGATTGGGTCCCATGCCATATTACAAGGCTTGGATGGTTCAGAGTAATGGCCAGACCCCTGGCTGGACACAGGGTGCTCCGCAAACTGATTCTGGACTACGGCACAACCTCCAACAGCCACACTGAGGCCACAGCACCACGAGACTACCCCAGACACCTGGGAGTTCTTCCAAGCACTCTTTGGGCCTTCTTACCTCTGTGCCTTTGCTCATACTTATTTGAAGGTTCTCTGCACCATCCAGTGCCCTTCTTACCCCAGTGAGGTCCTTATGTACTTAGAGATGCAGCTGAAATCTCATGGAATGTCTGTATCGTCAGATGGGGAGGGCGGCTCATGGGCTGGAACCGTGTCTGTGTTTGCATCTCTGGTGCCTGGTACATAGTAGAGGCTCAGAAGGTATTTGTGAAATGAATTGAATGTTTTTTAAATAAGTCTCTAATACTATAACATATCTCATTAGAATATAAAGCCACCTGGTAGCTGTATTTGTTTCCTCAGGCTGCTGTAACCAGTTACCACAAACTTGTGTCTTAAAGCAACACAAGTGTGTTCCCGTACAGCGCTGGGAGGCCAGAAGTCTGAAATGGGTCTTACAGGCTAAAATCATGGTGCTGGCTGGGCCGTGTGCCTTGTGGAGGCTCCGGTAGAAAATGTGTCCTCACCTTTTCCCGCTTGTGCAGGCTGCTGCCTTTCCTGGCCCATGGCCCCTGCTCCTGTTCTGTCACTCGTAAGCAAAGTGCCTCCCTCTTTCCCTTGGGATTGTGTTGGGCCCACCCCAGCTCTTCAGGAGAACAGTCCCATCTCAGGATCCTTAATTTAAACACATCCGCAAAGTTGCTTTTGCCACGTAAGGTAACATATACCCAGATTCTCGAAATTAAGACATGACCATCTTGGGAGGTCATTATTCCGTCCTCCACAGCAGCCTTTTTGAGAAGTCAGGTGCTGAAAAGCCGGGCTCTTACAACAGCCGGTCGGGAGGTGTTTGGATGTCGTTCTGAACAGGAGTGAGATTGGACCAGCCGCAGGTGTTGCGGCACGTAGAAGAAGCTGCTCGGCGTGCCTCAGCTCCAGGCCTGACAGAGAGGCCTCGCTGCCTCTTATAACCCCCGCGTGTTGAGCTTTCCGCCCTTTCACAATGACGTGGGATGTGTTTCATGGGAATTAAATACAGGAGACATGCAGACCTCTTCACCTCCACAGTGAGGAGAAGAGAAAACTTGGTTTTTTTCCTGAGAAGCAGATGAAATCCCCGGAGGGTTAGCTGCTGGACTCATCCACTGTCATGGACCAATGGATTCTACCTCCCTCCCCGCTCGTTAGCCTGGTGCCTAGGAGGGAACACGAGAAGGCAGGGCTGTGAGGAAAAGTGCCCGAGTCCCCCAGACAAAGCCCGCAGCTGCTGAGCTTTCCTTTGGGGAAGATAGGTGTTCCAGATGGCTGCCTAAGGCATTAATCAGTTTCTCCTGAGCCGGAAGAAAATGAAGATTAATAACATTTTTTTAAAAAATGACTCCTAAGAGATTACATATGGAAGAACAGAGGGCACCGAGCTGGATTTGATCAGATTGATTCATTGCCTATCGATTAGGACCCGTTTCATCTTCCTGGATGGTAACCTTGGAATCGCATGCCTGTAGGTCAGCCAGCAGTCCTGGAGACCGAGACGGATCTGGAAGCTGACATCATAGCTCATCGGACCCCAAAAGGGCCCTTGGAAGCTATGTTCTGCATGATTTTTGGCATAGGCCCCTTACTTAGAGAAGAGTTTAGACTCTGTGCCCAAGGTTGTGTACCTCAGTGGAGTCAGTAATGGACTAGAATTTGGGTGGCGTGAATAAGCATTTAGACACAAGCAAGGTCCTGAGGGCCAAGGGGCCTGGCAGGCTTGTGGCCTGGAAGGGACACAGTAGATGGAGTAGGGCAGGGCGGCCAGCAGGCAGCAAGCGGGGAGGTGCCAGGAGTGGACCTGGGGCCCACTCTCTGGGGCGGGGGAAGAGCTCCTCAGCTGGAGGAAGGATGCTGGAAGAGTTGGTGGGACAAATTTTGGAACTCCTTAAATCCAAAGATTTTAGGACTTTCTGTGGGTGACCATAGAGTTTTGAAGAGATTTAGCCTCAAAAAAAAAAAAAATGTGGCTGAACATGAAATTTTGGAGGAGCGGAGATGTGTTTTGTGTGTGCGTGTGTGTGTGTGTGTGTGTTTGTGTGCATGCTGAGACATTGTGTGTCTGACTTTAGGCTCCATCTAGGGAAGAATAGCCGGGCGGGGGCCAAAAATGGCTTCCCCTGGGCTTGGGCTCCAGAGTGATGCCTTCTCCCGCCTCTTGTTTAAGTAACATGCTGCCTCGATGGTGGTGGAGACTAGGATGGAAAGGCCGCAGGATGCCGCAGGCATGAAGACTGCTCTCCGTGCAAAGTCGGGGCCCGGCTCCCGTTCAGGCCCACCCATCAGCCCTCTGTCGCAGGACTGTTCATGCCTCTGACCCCAGGCCAGCTTCCCAACAGGAAGGCGGGCGTGTGCTGCAGGCCCGTGCTTATGGAAGGAAGGCGCCCTCAGGACTACTAGGGCCAGACCTGGACCAGGTGTTAGGGCTGAATAAGGCACAAATCGTCCTCACGGAGCTGCCAGGTGTTGTAGGGAAGACATGCTCATAAACAGGCACCGTGGTACCGGTGCCCTGTAGGAGGCGCTGTGGCAGCCCTGGGCAGGGCACCGTGCCGAGGGCATGGAGCTGGCACAGGCACAGGCCAGGGTGAGAGCCTGCTCGTGCCTGTGCGGCAGTCGGGCTGGCGGGGACGGGGAGTTCGGGACGTTTCAGGAGGTAATACAAGCTGAACATGGGCCTGGGTGAGGGGAGATGGGAAGGCCTCCTGGCTCCAGCGTGGAGAACACCAGCGGAGCTAGAGCAAGAGGAAGGAGGAGGCTGGAGGTCCGGTGTGCACAGGCCAAGGTTAAAGCGCCTGCGGGCAGCCAGGTGGAGGTTCCCGGGCCCCGGGAGTCCACCAAGAGGCTGCCTGGGCAGAACAGGCTGCCCAGGCTAGGCCTTCGTGCTGGCCAAGTGCCTGCACACTTCGATCCCTGTGCCTTTCCAGGGAAGCAGGAAATCTCTTGGGGAAAGTATCATAGTCTGAAAAGACTGCCAGTTCTTACATTAAGATAAATAATTAAAAATAAACTCACCCATGGTTATGTCAACAGATAGTATCCTGGCTTAGCACCAAACGCAAAGACATCCTTGTAATCAGCCAGCAGACAGGCACATCTGGGCATTTATTTTCTACGAACACTTGGCTCTTTAAAATACTGCCCTCCAGGAATAACAGTGAGAAACTGAGTTATGTGGATGGTTCTTCCGAAGCCAGGTGATGTGGCGGTGGTTATCCTTCCTGTCAGTGAAGTAGACGCCAAACCCTGCCCCAGCTGCCCCCCTTCCCGGGTGTCCGAGCTAACCTCTCGTCGCCCCAAGCCCTGGGGTCTGAGCAGACCAGAACCCGGGGCCTGGGACAGCATTTCCGTCTGTGGCATCTCTGTGTCCCTGCCCACCCGTGACTGCCTGCAGCTTTCTCCGGCGGCTGTGTTCGGTCCCACTCTGTGCACGTGTTTATACACCAGAGCCTGTCATTTGCTTTGCTGTCCCCACTGTGTTCGTTACAATGTCACTCATGCAAATCCATGTTCTTCTCAAGCCTGTTTTCTATTTTATTATCATGATATTTGTTTCTCTGGGTAGAAGGTTTCTGTAAAACTTGGTTTTCATTAAGGGTTCTTAGAGATTCCAGGATGGCCACAGACCAGGTTTGGGGAACAGCAGACAGGAATACCTTGTTCTATTGCACTTCTTCATTACGCCTTGCAGATGTCACATTTGTCACAAATTGAAGGTTTGTGGCAACCCCGCATCAAGCAGATCTATTGGCATGTTTCTCCAGTAGGCTCAGATGATGGTTAGCATGTTCCAGTGATGGAGCATTTTTCATTAGAGTATGCACGTTAGTTTTCTAGACACAATGCTATTGCACACTTAGTAGACTACAGTGCAGTAGAAACATAACTTTTATATACACTGTGGAGCCAAAAATTTCATGTTGCGTCATCGCGGTGGTCTGGGACTGATCCCACAGTATCTCCAACATTGGCCTGAAACTTTGCCGGAGACACAAAGAACAAAGCTGCAGTCATCCCACTTCAGGCACATCATAACAAGGCAGGGTTCTTTGGATAAGACAGTAGTGCTGGGAAAACAGAAGGCAGAAGGAAAAGAGGAAGACCAAGTATAGATGGGTGGACTGACCCCATGAAAGAAGCCATCAGCATGAGTCCACAGCAGCAGGGCAGGGCTGCTAAGGACAGGACACTGGGGACATCACTCAGTAACAGGGTCACCAGGAGTCAGAGCCAACTCAACAGCATGCAACACACACATGCCTGTAGGTGTTTTGCTCAGAAATGAATTCCTGATATCCATAAAACTCTTCCTCTGTTTTACGTAGCTGTAGAATTTTTTTTTAACCGTTGCGTATGTCACTTTACCACTGACAGGGTACTAGCTCAGTTAGTGTTTGTCATCAGAGTATGTCGGTAAATGTTCTTTTTTGTAACGTACCGATAAATTTTGTTTGCACAGAGATTTTGCTTATGTAGCAAGAGACAAAGATACAAGAATTTTGAAATGTCATGTATTTCGATGTGACACACCAGCAAAAGCCATTGCCACAAGTCTCCACGAAATCTGTTCCAAGGTAAGGCGGGTCGGGGCACAGTGGTTCCTCCTTCTCTTTCTCACCGCTTAGCAGGGACAGGGACATGCAAGGGTGGGACTGTGTGCCGTCGGCCTGCATTTGAGCTCCTGAGAAGCAGGTAGCCCGTTTGTTCATCCAGCAGCGTGTCAGGCATTGCTGTAAATGGCACTCCATCTACAAAATGAGCAGAGCTTCAGCCCTGCCCAGGCTGGGGGTGTAACGGGTGGACAGAACAGTGGCAGGGCAGTGGCAGAGATGCGTAAATCAAGCCCAGCGCCAGGGCCACCTGATCTGAGAGGGAACACAGAAGGGAGGGTGGTGAGAAGCCACCTGGGGTGTCTCTGGAAATGCAGGCAGCTGGGGGCTCCCATGAACACACACCGACTCCTTGAGAATGCTGAGCAGCTCATGGAAACTGACCAGCTGTGAGGCAGGGCTGTGATCACTGTCTCACACTGGTAAGGGGCCTACGTCCTCCGCCAGAGTCACGGAGCCTCAGAATGAGAACAGACGGTTGAGTGTCGCCAGTGCAACCGCTCTTCCTAAACCAGCATCTGCACCCCTGCCCAGCACTGCCATTGACTTGACTTGACCTCCCTCGACAGGCTCTTGTACTTTCAGGAGCCTATTCTGCTACTGAGTGGATTTGTTACTGAGTTCTTTCTTGTGTTGACCTGAAATCTTCCTCTCCGGAACCTCTATGAGATCTGTGATCTATAGCAGCACAGAAGGATTCCCCCAGTTTGCCTCTCTGCTGGGCAGCCCTTTGTTATGTGAAGGATTTGAAGTTGTGCATTGTGCCTGGTGCATGTAGAGGTGCTGGACACGTATCCCGTTGAGTCACTCTGCTCCTGACCTCCTTCCTTCTCCAGAACCCCTTCCCCTCCCTCCTTAGCCACTTTCAGGTCATGTGGTTACCAGGCTCCTACCCATCCTCTTCTGAGCGTACTCAGGTGGGTTCCCCCAAATGAACGTTCCCAAAGTGAGCCGGAGAAGAACAGACCGTGGTCCACCCTGTCCTTTGACCTCCAAGGATGCAGTACTGGGGCGATTGATGCCCTTAGCAGCCACTTCACCCGCTGGCTTGCATTCAAATAGTTGGCCACACCCCCAGGACACTGTTACCCACTTCCTTCAGCCAGGGCTTTGCCTCCACCTCTGTCACACATCACCTTCCTGGTTTTGTGCTGAAATCATGGCCCAGCCTCGCGCTCATGAATCTCCTGAGCTCACAAAGCCCATGCCACGGCCACAGCCACCACCATGGCCCAGGCTGGTGTCAGAGTGGGAGGAGTGAAGCAGGTGCCAGCCAGTTCCTGCAGGACAGGTGGGCCTGGGAGCTATCCCCAGCCCCAGAAGAAGTAGTCTCCCAGCCTGCTGCTCTGACGCACATGACAGGGATATGCAGGATGAGTGCTGGTGTTGAGGTGACCTGTTTGTCCCAGCCCATAGCCACACACTTACTTGCCTTGACAGGACTGCGGCATGGCCGCACCCTCCGCAGCATTGCAGGATGCTCCCCACGTGTCGTTCATTCATTCATTCATGCAGCAGATGTAGCTGAGCACCATTTATGCGCCAGGCACTGTTCTGAGGACACAGCAGAGACCAAAACGGGGGGAGGTATCTCATCCTCACAGAGCTTGTATTCTAGTGTAAAGCCCCCAGAGCATGTCCTGGCACAGAGTACGGGCTCAGGAAATAGTCCAGTTTATCACCGTTGGCAGCCTCCTGCCTGCTGTCCTGGGCACAGCCAGGGAGATGGGTGGGCGGAGCTCAGGGAGGCAGTGCATTTTGTCTCACCTGCAGTGGAGAGCATGGGCTGGGAGTGAAGAGGGGAGTTGCTCTGGGGATCACTGAAGGGCAGGCGTCCTTCATTCCTCAAACCCACGGTGCTGTACACAGAGGTAAAGTGATGACCCCCACTAATGGAAGGAGACGGATTGAAAGACAGCTGACAGGTTTAGACAGTTTGAGAATAACAACATGATAGCAGCTAATATTTCTGAGCGCTTACATTTAATCCTCAGAACTGACATAACATTATTTTTAGGGACACAAATATCCCCCCCACGTACAGTGGAGGGAATGAGACACAAGCGGTCCCGGGACTTGCTCAAGGTCACAGAGCCAGTAAGTGGCAGAGGTGGGGTTTGGTCCCATGGGCAGTAGTTTCTCCCCTTATCCATGGGGTTACTCTCTGTGGTCTCAGTTACCCACGGTCATCCTCAACCTCAGAAGATGAAGTGGAAAATTCCATAAGTAAACAGTTCATACGCTTTAAATGGCACACCATTCTGAGAAGTGTGAGGAAGAGTCATGCCATCCTGCTCTGTCCCCCCCGGGACCTTGTCTAGCATCTCCATGCTATATGCGCTGCCCGCCCCTCGGTCACTTAGGTCTTCCTCCTACCAGATCTGGCTGTCTCGGTAGCACCATGCTTGTGTTCAAGGGACCCTTCGTTTACTTAATATTGGCCCCAAAGCTATTCACATACTTTTATTACAGTATATATCATAGTTGTTCTATTTTATTGTTAATCTCTTACTGTGTCAAATTTCTAGATTACACTTTATCATAGCCATGTATGTATAGGAAAAAACATAGTATATTCAGGGTTTGGTACTATCCATGGCTTCAGGCATCCACTAGGGGTCTTAGCATGGATTCCCTGTGGATACAGGGGGGGACCAATGTTCTTTGTCCCCAGAGCCCTGAAAACGGTACCTAAAAGCCATCACCCAGAAGCAATGGGGGGCATTCATTCCTTTGTCCCACTGACCACAGTGGACCACCAGGCCCACACATGACTGGGGGTATTTGGCTTGTCTTAGTAAAGATGGGAGTCTGGCAAATGGAAGGATAAATTTCAACTGATGAGAAGACTGTTACTGTGAGGGATGGTTATCCACCTCTTACCCCCAGAGAAAAGAAGCACAGTTCTCGAAATACACAGCTCAGTGATTCGGGGGTGGGAAGTCAGGCTAAAGCTGGTTCAACTGGGAAGTAAAACCAGTTCAAGCACTCTGCTGGCTCAGATTGCTGGAGCCAGGGGTCTCTGACCACACACCCAAGCTGTGTCTTCCCTTCTTCAGATTATGGCCGAACGGAAGAATGCCAAAGCCCTGGCCTGCAGCTCCTTACAGGAGAGGACCAACGTGAACCTGGACGTTCCCTTACAAGGTAGGTCGCTGCATCTGCTGTCTTTGCAGTGGCGCTGTGCATCCTCGTCAACAAGCAGAGTGTCTGACTTGGTTTCCTGGAGCTGCTCACCCCTCAGACACCGCTCTCAACTCAGCCAACACGTGCTGAGCGTGCACACCCACCCTCCCGGGGCACGGAGTGTCAGTAGAATTGGTCATAAAGGGCCAAGATGTAGTTTGTTGTTGGACAAGATCAAAGAACACGGTGCTTAGTGGTTTTCTGGCTCATCTACAGCCTGGGTTAAGGACCAGCTAGCTAAATAGGTGAGTTGATATTTAGGGTGGGGGGCTCTGTTTAGTTATTTTTCCTGATTACACCCTTTATGATTAAATAATTTCTGGGCATAAACCACACCTAACACAAAGGACATGAAAAGTGATTACTTAGTGCAGATTAAAGACACAGTAACAGCTTTAGATTGCACTTCCTGCTTTCAAATGTGTTTCTGCCTAGAAATGACAGTGGAATGGGACTTTGACTGGCACAGAACAAGGGCCTCATTTACCTCTGGACACAGGACAGGGTGGCACAGGGAGTGTGTCCAGATGACACAGGGCCGCGGCTGCTTGTTCCGTGCGCGATGCAGCCAGAGAATGATATGTCGCTCTTGTTCCCTGCAGTAGATTTCCCAACACCAAAGACTGAGCTGGTGCAGAAGTTCCACGTGCAGTACCTGGGCATGTTACCCGTAGACAAACCAGTCGGTACGTGAAACACTTGCGTCTTTCCACTTTCAGGTGCTTGGGGACACATGGGAGGTGGTCACCCTCCCAGAAGGGTGGCCCTAGTGCCTTACCCCTTTCTACTCACGCTGTCACCAGTTAGAGCACACAGGCAGCCCTGATCAAAAGAGCAATAAGGACAGGCTAAGCTGCTCTGTCCTTTAATCCCCAGAATATAGGGACTTGAATAAAGTGGGCGCGTATTTCTCATTTACCCAGCATTCCAGAGAAGCATGATCCCGGGTCTTCCCATTCTCAAATGGGGCTTCTGTCTCTGGGGCCAGGGTGCCTGCTTCAGTCCTCATCAGCTGGTGGCCAGAGAGGCAGGGCTGAGGGAGCCCTCATGCTTCCCTTTCAAGTTGTGACCCAGAAGCAGCCACCCAGTAGTCAGCTCACCTCCCAGGGGCTGACCTTGCTGAGCTGGGCCTTAGGCTGCATGGAGACCAGACAGCACAGCCTTTACCTGTATGGAAAAGGCTGTGTAGGGGTCAGAACCCTCATGTGTTTCGGGGGTCAGGGGCTCTGCCCTGATGCAGCTGCTTTGGGGGACACCTGAGCAAGTTCCTCACAAGTTTAGACAGAGGTACCGTTTGACCCAGAAGTTCTGCTCCTGGGCATATACCCCAGTGAAATGAAAACATTTATCCATGGGGGGGGAGTGGTGGGGGGAAAATGCAGATAACTGTAAATGAACAACAATAAAGTAATTAAGAAAAAGAAAAAGAAAACATTCATCCACTCAGAAATATGCATATGAATGTTCACAGCAGCACTATCATAATAATCAAAAAGTAGAAACAAACCAGATGTCCACCAACTGGCTAATGGATGAAGAGAATGGGTTACTGCCGGACAAAGGGGTTTTATTTGGCAAGAAAAGAATGAAGTACAGGCACACGCTGCAATGAGGGGGACCCTCGGCAACATCATACTAAATGAAGGAAGCCAGTCACAAAGGACACATCCTCTGTGCATCCGTTTGTATGACGTGTCCAGAACAGGCAGGCCTCTAGAGGCAGAAATTCAGTGATTGCCCAGGGCGCCGGGGCTGGGAGGAGTGGAGGGTGACTCTTAAGCGGTGCAGGGTTTCTTTTGGGGCTGATGAAAATGTTCTAAAGTCGATTGTGGTGATGGTTGCACAACCCGGTGAATATACTAAAAAACTATGAATTACACACTTTAAATGAGCAGATAATATCTCAATAAAGTTGTTATCCCATTTGCCCAAAAACCAGCTATGGGAACACCCAACAAAAGTGCCCCATGGAATAGCCCGTACAACATCTGGGGGGTGCCACCCACACGTGGCCTTGTGGAAGTGAGAAAGTGAAGAGAAGAGAGATTGGGGTGGTCTGGCGGGTGCTGGCTTCTGTGGGGTCCCCTGTCCCACAGCTACGTGCTCAGAAAAACGTAGTGTTTGTTACGCAGAGTGTGAGTGCCGTTCACACACTCAGGGCTGGGGAAGCTTTAGAGAGAAGGAGAAAGGAGCACGTCATCCCATTAGACAGGCCATCACAGCCACATCTCAGAGTCCTCGTGACCTTTCTGTTGAAAATGCTGGCATTTTATTTTTTTAAACAAACGTGAGAAATGAAATGTCTTCTGGGGCTATAAAAAAAAGATTAGCCAGGATGTAGCTGTTACTGGGTGATTTGGGCCCCATCAGAGAGTGATAAATAGCTTTAGGGCCTTTTCAATGATTCCTTCAATCTATTCAGGAATGGATACCCTGAACAATGCCATAGAAAGTCTAATGACCTCATCCAACAAGGAGGACTGGCCATCGGTGAACATGAACGTGGCCGATGCTACTGTGACTGTCATCAGTGACAAGGTAAGAAGGATCGTACACACAGCCCATCTGGGTTGCAGTGTGGTTTTGAATACAGTAATCTTCCAGGAAACTTTGACATGCAGCCAAGGCTTGACCTCTGGGGAGTTGTGCTTGCTTAGGATTAAAATAGCCCACATTTAAAAAGAAAAAAAAAGATGTTGCCCTTTGTGTCTGGATCTCTGCATGCCTTTGCTTTTCTCCGGACTCAGAAGCTTCTATTCTGGTGCTGCTGATTCCTTCTTTCTTGTGTGCCCAAGGGCTCAAGGTGAATGAGTGATGCTGGCGTAACTCACCAATGGTTTGGTTCTCTGGCCACTCACTCTCCGGACTCCAGTGTTGCCTGAGCCATGTTTTCTGGGGTTGGGGCGCAGGAGACGCTCCTGTTATGGAAGGTCCTACAGTTTGGTAGTAGCAGGGTTCACTGGTCATCTTCAGAGAGGCCAGCATTCACCTCAACTCAAATTATCCCAATTCTGTGGTTGAAGACACTGAAGCCCAGAGAGGTTAAGTAACCAAGGTCACAGAGCTGGAAGTAGCAGGGCCAGGGTTTGAGTACAGGCAGCCTGGCTCCAGGCTCTTGACCACTTCTCTGCCTCTGTAAAGCACCTGGCATGGAAAGACTGCAAGTCCTTAGCCTGCTCTTTTGTCCACGAGCAGGTCACCTCCAAGCCCAGGTCACCTTCTAAAGAAGAGTAAGATGCTCTCTGACCCTGTCTGCCCCTCCAGCACGCTGGGCTGGATTTTCCTCAGGTCTTCAAACATGTCACACCCTTTCCTGCCTCGGTGTCTGCAGATGCCACTCTAGTGCTGCACACCTTTGCACTACCCAGATTTGAACTTGAACGTCATTTCTCCCAAGAAAACTTCCCAGCCTCTCAGACCAGCGTAGTTGGCCTCTTAACAATCCCACAGCACCTGAGTGAATACTTAATAGTTTAAGACGTGAATGGTCCAGAAGTTGACATACTGGATGTGTTTACTAATTTAAAAATTGCCTACGGTTGTTGCAAAGGACGTGGTGTTGATAAGGATTCATTCTGAACAGGTCTTCACACTACGTCATGTGGGGTACCATGTGGACCAGTTTGTAAAAAAAAAAAAATGATTTGGCAACTTTTTGTTTTACACGGTTTTAGATAGAAATACGATTCCGTGTGCTCTTTAGCTTGTGAAGAAGAAGTGGACGGAGAGACCCCGTGGTTCCTTTTCTCTGGGTGCTGTGGGGTTTCCAGGGGGCTCACCTGGGCAAATGGGCTTTGAGCCACTGGGTGTCCCGTGCTAAGAAGTATACGTGACTCCGTCTCACATTCAGTGACTTGCAGGCCGGGAGCATAACCGGCGGGGGCGGCCCACACACCACGGTTGCCTGTGGCTCAGAGCAAGGCTAAATGCTGTGATGAGACAGACACCCACAGCAGTGAGGGCCTTTCCAGTCCGTTGTAGAAACTTGCCTTTCTAGAAAAATACAAGTGCTTCCTAAATTCAGTCTGGCTGTATGTATTTTTAATCCTGTTGGTGGCCACTCTACGCTTGGTTCTGTGATTTAAGGTCCGAATGTGTTGGTGCTGGCCGCCCGGCTCCCCAGAGAGAGCGGGATGCTGAACAATCTGTCTTGCAGAATGAAGAGGAGATCTTAGTGGAGTGCCGTGTGCGATTTCTGTCCTTCATGGGCGTCGGGAAGGACATCCACACCTTTGCCTTCATCATGGACACTGGGAACCAGCGCTTTGAGTGCCACGTCTTTTGGTGCGAGCCGAATGCCGGTAACGTGTCCGAGGCGGTGCAGGCCGCCTGCATGGTGAGTCGTCCGCTGCAGGGGTTCATCTGCCCTCCATGCCCCTGCGTGCATGTTAGGTGCCGTAAATTAGAGCAGAGTTACGAATTTAAAAGGAGAAAAGCCTAATCTTGAAAGTAGTGCCTTACTTTATAGCATCCGTTCATGTGGACAGAATCAATCATGATAAAGTTTTCCATGTCACGCAGCAAGGACACCTGCAAGAAGCAGGGCCAGAGTGAGCCAGATTCCGCCGAGACTCCACAGTAACGTAGGAAAGGGTGATCTCTGAAACCACAAGTCAGGGTTCTCAGCTCTTGGATTAATTTCCTGATGTGATCAGAAAATGCTGGTCGCGCGTGAGCTGGTGCTTTTAGGAGCCAATTCAGTGCTTTAGTGTGGTGTGTTGGAGGTGGTTTTCATTTCAGGTAGTTGGTTTATGTGCGTTGTTCTTACATGTTTTACTTGCTTTGTGTCTGTTAATTCAGTCCTTCCAACAGCCCTGTTAGGTAGGTGTCAGTTGTTCTAGTTACCAGGAAACAGAGGCTCGAGGAAAGAGCGGGCCCTGCGCACAGCGTTGGTGACAGAGCGTGCCTTCTTTCCCGCGGGCTCGGGGTGACAGAGCCAGTGCCCTTGGCATTGTGGCATTGCATCGTGTGATTTCACACGAAAGTACTTTGTCATTCACCCTGCAAATACCCTCCGAGCACCAACGACGCTGGGCACTGATAAAGGTCTAGTAAAAATGGGGGAAGTGTGTGAACGTACGCACCAAACCTGATGCATGGTATACTCTAGCGACAGCAGGTTGGGCTGGGGGAACCAAGTGAAAGGATGCAGGTCCATACCACGAAGTGCCCGTAATGGCATGCCAAGGTGTTTACCTTCCACCAAGACTGTAAAGCAGGAAAGTGCATTGACCATAGTAGGTTTCAAAAGTGTTCTCGAGAGCAAAAGAGAAGAAAGTGGAAGGTGTGTTGAAAGGACAAGGCTGGGGGGTGGGGGGGTCAACCAGGAGGCCAGGTGACTGGCCAGGATGAGAGCTGCAGAGCAGCTAACCCACGGGGGCAGCGTGGATACTGGGGTCGGGGCAGACGACCCGAAAGACGGTATGGAAAATCGCGTGGCTGGGGGATGGTGGACGCCGCATTTGAAGTGCCTGTGCTTCATTTAATTCGGTCCACTGTTTATGGGCTGGACTCTGGAAGTTCGAGTAGGACTAAGCAAGGATCCTTGCATTAGGGAGTTCGGGTGCATGGGGGAGACATGTAAACAAAACTGCGGTAGAAAGTGTTACCATTAAAAGTGTGAAGCTGCGCTGGACGGAGAAGTGACTGGGAGCAACAAGAAGTGGAGGCCCTGCGAGTGGACCACTGACAGAGTTGTGCCGGGAAGGGCAAGTAGCTCGGAGCACAGCATCGAGGGGTGTGTACATTGGCTTTAGGATGGGGGAGACTGGTGCATTTTTTAGGCTGAGGCAAATGAACCAGTAAAGCCGGATTGAAACGGAGTTGTGCGTGTATGGTCGGGGGCAAGATCTTGGTGGTAGATTAGGAGGGGGTGTTGGAGGGCTTAGCCAGCTAATCGGGTTAGAGCAGTGATTTTCAACCTTTTTCATCTCATGGCACACATATGCTAATTAATAAAATGCTTTATTTAAAAATATTTTTTTAAAATAAAATACATCTTTTGCCTATCAGACAGAAAAAGTAGGTATAATTTTGATTCACTCACAATTGGATGGCTATGGCTGTGTTGGCTGTTGACGTTTCTTTATTTGGCAATCTAAGGGAAAAGAGGTCAGTGCCCCGGCTAGAGAGTCAGCTACTGCATGTTTTACAAAGTCTGGCAGCGCATCACTTGAAAATCACTGGGTTAGAGTAACTTTGAGACTGGCCGGAAGATGCTGTAATCCAAGAACAGGTGGAGGTGAGAGAAGGTGAGGGAGTCCCGTGGTTTACAGGCAGCGTGTTGCTAGGTCAAGCCTGAGGGGAAGGAGGTGGATGGCAGATGGCGGGGGCGGGGGGGACAAGGAAAGAGAGCTGGTTGACTTTTATCATAAAAGACCCCTTTGAAAGGGAGCGAGAAGGAGGGAGAAGGGAAGACCTGATGTGTGTACTTGTCATCTGGCTGCCCTTGTAGCACAGTCCTTTGTCAGAGGGCAGTCGGCCTCGTCCTTTGGAGCAGGATTCCACATGTAAAGGAGCAGAGCCCAGGGGAGGGAGCAAGGTGAACCCCCCGACCATGCTTGGGAGGCTGAGATGGGACATGGGGGCTATGTGAGGGAAAGAGAGGCTGGGAGAGTTCAGCCAGGCAGAAATGGAAGATGACTGTTGAGGTATTTCCTGAAGCTGCAGATGATCCTAACAGATGGTTTTCGTCATAAAATGAATGGCTTTCAGCCTTAATTATATATTTTAAATGCTGATGACAAATTATCAGCTTTATCACTGGTTACAGTCCATTTTCAGATTCCCAGACCCATTCTGTATCTTAGAAGCAATGTTTTACTCATTTGCTTACTATTTTAATGGTACGAGGGCAGCTACTGGGTGGCTTAACCAGCCCCGTAAGAGGCATGTTGATAAAATGAACCCTTTCTCATCGCTCTGGAGCCAGCGATTCTAACTCAGAGGCTTTCTCTTGATTCACATGTGTGTGGTTCTCTGTCCAAACTACCTCTGCGCCCTGGCGGGGTGGCTCAGCTGGTCGGAACGCCGTCCCGTCAACGCCAACAGAAAGAGGTGATGGGTTCCATCCCCAGTGCGGGCGCATGCAGGAGGCAACTGATCTATGTTTCTCCCACACTGATCTTTCTCTTTCTTTCCCCACCCCTGCTCCAAAATCAATAAAATCATATCCTCGGGTGAGGTTTTTTAAAAAAATAAAATATCTATGCATGAATTTGTACCATCTCAGATGTCTGTGGTGGTAACACATTCTTTTGAATCTACTTGTTAGGCATGTTTTGCAGCTGTGTGGTAGAGGACCAGCTGAAATTATTTTGGTGAAATTTAGAGTAAGACAGAGAGGGATTCCTAGTGAAATCCATCGAGCACAGTTTCGATTCATGCTGGGCATACCTAATTAACGTTAGGAAGGCCCAGTCCAGAGTACCATGTTGCCATGACTGCCCATGTGTAACTCCGTGCTTTGGAAGTGTGCGGTCTGGCGTGTGATGCAGACCTAGCAAGATACCTTCCACAGAGGAGACGTGAGAAGTCATTTTCCGGATGATTGGGTTGGAAGGGGCTGGCCTTGAGGTGGCCTGCAGGCTGTGACCGCACGTTGTGACCCAGAGTCTTGCTGTGGATAGTGTGTGCTTCTCGGGGGGAACGTCAGCCTGTTTTACAACTGTGCTAAGGAAGTTACTAATATTTAAGTGGATTATTTAAAAAACCAGCCATGGAATTGTTTTGAAGTGCCTGAATTAGGAAAAAGAAAACATTTGATGAAATTTAACTTCTATCTAATTTTGAAAAATTATGTCTTTGCATTAATGCAAAAGGAGGTGGATTGTATTATATTTTTGAAGGATGGAAACTGTCTATGGTACCAATACTAATGAATTTTTTAAATTTAATCCATTAAGATTTAGACTTGTATATAAAATGTGTCCTGAAATCTGTTCATTAGTCTTTTTTCATTAAAGCAGGAAATAGGGAAGGGGACAAGCATTTATGAATGCCTTCTGCGTTGCCAGGCCTATTTTAGGCTCTCTACAAGTATTCCTTAACCATAAGAAAGGCCCCCACCCTTCAGCCATTCTACAATTGAAGATACTGAGGTTCAGAGGTTTAGTAACTCAGCATCGCTCACGAGGCTCGGAAGCCTGGGGCACGGCCCAGGTTCACACCGTGCCCTTCCACCACGCAGTTCTCGGGCTGCGCGCGCTTACCCCATCCACGTCTCTGCAGAAAAACTTAATCTCTCCCCTCGATCCTTTTTCTTTCTATTTTGAAGAACTACTTTGCTTTGATACAAAAGCAGATACATTATGTTGTTATGTTTCTGAAGGATAAGAAACTGTTCATGTTACCGGTACTAATGGATTTTTAAAAATTAACCCGTTATGATTTAGACTTGTTCTTTGGCTACGAGGTATGTGAACTCTAGCCTGTCAGTACAGAGAGCAAGTGGAGGGTGGACGTGGGTGGAAGAAAAAGATGGCAAAAGCCGAAGCACCTTTAGCGAGCCTCCTGATCACGGAAGAAAACTTAAAACACTCCAGTTTAAGAAAAAAATTACTAAAGTCTTAGATTCGTGTTTGGGAGCTTAGGCCGTTAACTTTTGGGAGTAAATGCATTGGGGGTTGATTAGAATCACATTGAACAGGAGGGATGACACGTCATCAATGACCGTAAACCATGTTCTGTTTTATTTCAGTTGCGATACCAGAAGTGCTTGGTAGCCAGGCCGCCTTCGCAGAAAGTTCGGCCACCTCCCCCGCCAGCAGACTCAGTGACCAGAAGAGTCACAACCAATGTAAAGCGTGGGGTCTTGTCCCTCATTGACACTTTGAAACAGAAACGCCCTGTCACAGAAACGCCGTAGCCGCATATGGTAAAGGATCCCGTAACACTTACCTGAAGACTGAACAGCTACACTAAAGATGAAGAACTGACACCCGGCCTTCCGTTCGGTTGCTGATGCTTTGTCTTCAGGGAACTTATCCTTAACCAAACAGTGTTAGACAAGCATGTTCTCTTGTCTTGCCACCGTCATGTGATATGAGAAGAAGCATGACTAGTTTTTTTTGCTATAAGTTACACCATGAGCAGTGGAAGGTCTTTCTTATTGTAAATATCATGGACATCACTTAACTTCACACACACACACACACACACACACACACACACACACACACACACACACACACACAAGAATGTGGCCACACCCCTCCTGATGAACTGATGCTGAGTCCTTGGAGTGAATGACGCCTGAATTGGTTCCGCTGTCTTCTTGTCTGGATCTGTCACAACAGCTTTGACGTCCTATAGCACTTTGCCCTGTCCTCAGTGTCGGGTAGACACTCATACCAGAAACCCCTGAAATGCTGTAAAAATGGGGTGATGAGTTTTTGTTTTAGTTACTCATAATGTTGAACCTTTTGGTTGATAAAATTGGCTACTGGCATCAATGTGGAGGCCCCCTGGTGGCTCTCCGTGACGAGCTCTGTGACACGTGGACACCGTTTCATGTCTGTGCATGTCACGTCCAGCAGCTGTTTGTGGGGTGTTGGAAAAAAGCGAAACTCAAAATTGAAAACAAACCAAACTTCAGAAATTAAAATCGAACAAAAATAGCCTTTCTTTTCAGGTGGTTTTCAGACTGGTTCAGAAAAAGAAAGAGGCTAACACAGTCGTGATGCATTTTGGGTGGGACATACTCAGACTTCTGCCTTATATGGTACAGTGTAGCTAGAGAGTTAAAATTCCCTAGGGCCACTGTCTACACAAACCACATCAAAGTGAAATATTCCTCGGAAGCCTTTTTCCTTAGTTCAGTAATTAGTCCATATGCAATTTGCATTTGAGGACCTGTCATCCGTATTTTAGGTCATCACCGTGATACTTTGTTGGTCCACCTCCTGAGTAAACGTTCTGCTAGGATTCTGCTTCTAGCTCAGTCTTACCCTAATGCTTTTTGTCAGAAAGCTGTCTGTCCATCACGTATTTTCCACGGCAACAAACTACATTAAATTGAACCTGCTTGAATTTATGTATTTGCTATTGGAATTTGTTGGACTCCACTAGATATATTTTTAAATTTATATTTTTTTCCGTTATATTTTCAAGATTAAAAAATTTCATATCGAGCAAATTGTATATAAGGGCAATGTACTGCTTAATACATTTCCCAAAACTAGCGCTTTCCTGCTCCTCTGTCTAGATATGAAACTTAGCTCTAAGATTCACAGATTTAGACCCTTGTTAACATTGTTTTATAAGAGATTTGCTAAAGAGATCAATCTAAACTTCAGTCTTGTTTACTTTTAATGTCAAAATTAACACTTTACAACATCCAGTGATAAAAGTTAACTGCGTTATGTTTATCCTCTGCTATGTACTTGTCAAGTGGTTTTCACATTCTTATCACATTGGAGCCTTATAAGGTAGAGAAGTACTAAACACATTCGAGGAATAAAAACACGAAGTACCCAGAGGCTCAGTCACCTAGCCTCAGGTCTCACAAAAGTCAGGACCCACGCTTCCCAGCTCCCAGGTTTCAGTTACGCCGTTTCCACACCAGCCAGGAAGTCTTTACACAGTTCCTCTGGGCATATCCAGTGATTGTCCAGAAGTCTGAGAATTCCCTGTATAGGTAAGGAAATACGCCCAGATTCCTCACGCAATGGTATGAATTATAATCCCTTGCTTTCTCTCAGTCCGGGACTGTTTTCCTGCAGGGTGTGTCAGGTGTTGTAGAGGACAGTTTATGTGCAGTACCCAGCCTGCTCAACCTGGGGGATTTTCCAAAGATGATGTGTCACGTGGTGGAGGCCTTCCTGGTTCTGTTCCCTCTCAGAACCCTGGAATGTTGCTAGCACCTTAGTGTTAGGGCAAAAAAGATGCCACTCTGGACATCAATACACTTCTCACCAGCCTGTACACTTCTATCTGAAGTAACCAATACCATCTTAAGTTACTGCATTAAGAAAGTCCTCACTGTGCCCTTTGAAAGCTGTTTGAAATTCAGGGATGATCATCCTCCACCGTGATCCCCACAGTGAAACATTTTTAGTATGATAAACTTCAAAATTCTGACAACTGATACACTGTTATCTTGGAAATCTCTACCAGAGCCCCCTATTAATTTTAAGGCATCTGTTTGTTCGTTTTCAGGGTCAAGAATACTGAGCTAGCTTTAAGTAGCAAACTGACTTATATATGCAATTCTAGGATACATTAAGATGAATGAAAGCCTCTACATATTGAAAACTTTAGTGCAGACACTTTGTTTTGAAGATAGCTTTGCATACTAAATGCGATTTTGTAAAATAATTATGTTAAACAGTATGTTCAGACACTTTCTGCCATGGCCAAAAAGTATGTATGGAAGTATGTGTGTACTTTTCTGTAAAAGGATGCCAGTGTTTTACCTGATATTGTAGTGACACTTCCGTTATCTATGCATTCTTTGTGTCTGTGACTCGGTAAACAGGCAGCCATGCTCACTA
The DNA here is from genome assembly GCA_007922815.1 of Macrotus californicus. Classification (NCBI taxonomy): domain Eukaryota; kingdom Metazoa; phylum Chordata; class Mammalia; order Chiroptera; family Phyllostomidae; genus Macrotus; species Macrotus californicus. Next base: position 140,863 of record VMDR010001024.1, read on the forward strand.
TGCCTTGTATGTCTTATCATTTTTTTAATTAACTTGTTAAATACAGCTTAAAATATTTTTATTTATTCTATTTTTACTGAAATATACTGCATTATTGTGTTAATGTATTATCTTTATTGGATATTCTCTCAGTGAACTATATACATTGCCTACAAGGTGGTTTTGTAATGATTTGTAGTCACATTTTTATTGGAATATGTAGAAGAAAAGGCAAAATGCTTAAAGTTCCTTTTATTTTTTAAAAGCAGCCAGATAGACACAGACTCGCCACCTCGTGTATGTGCTCCTTGGCAGCATCCAGGGGAATGGCCAACATGCCTGTGGCTACAGTCTTCACTTCGCGAACTAAGGCACTGCTTGGTGCTTCGTTTTTATATCTTTCACAGCGTGTGCGATCTCATCTGAAAGACAGACACGTGTCCACCTGCCCTGTGTCCACCCATCGCTAATTGGAACCATTGTTTTCGTTTGTGTCTTATTGCATGAAGGGACATTAGACTCATTTCCATTAAAATAAGTTCTTGCTGATAACCTGTTGGCACTGCTACTTTTTTAAACTCCACTTTATGATTTTACGATGGTCACTGGTTAGATGATCCTACAGGAGGTCATTTAGTAAAAGCCTCACGTCTTTCCTCCTTTTCTTGTGTGACACACTCATTTTCATAAGCATTGCCATACAAACTCAGGACGTCAAAAGCAACGCGAAAAGCATTTCCCTCATATTTGCGCAATTTAACTAGTAAAACGCTTCCCTCTCTAGTTAGTTTGCCAGGCTACCCGAATATACAGCTAACAGGTGTGCTATAGAGCCAGTAAAATGAAGTGTATTTCAGCTTCAAGGAAAAAGGTACTGCTCACACTTTTTCCGTGAGCACGCTCCCTGCCCCCCAAAGCAGCGCATTTATCCTGAAGGAACATTCGGTTTGGCTTCCTGCCCGTTTTGCTGTTGACCACTTTTACACATTTAAATGTAGTGTGTTGTGAGAATAAACTTGGCTGCGTAAAGTGTTCGACTCATTTATCTGACATCTCAGTCATATGTGTACATATATGCAGGAACAGAAACATAAGTTTAGTGTCTTCACTCTAGTCATTTTATTTTCAAATTATTCTTACCTCAAAAATCATTTCAGTGATGCGAGATTCACCTTTGATTAGCTACTGCACATTTCCACCTGGTAAGAACTAGAAAGAGCCTGACATCCAAGTGAAGAATAGAGTTCTCCAGGCACTAAATCCCTGCTCACAGGTACGTGGGAAAACCAGCCAGCTGAATGTGGTTCACTGGAAGTGCGGAGACTTGTGCAAGAAGTTAAGTAGCCACGGAAGTGTGTACCTGTTCTTGGCTCATCTTGCTTTTTCACTCATAGTTTCTCTCTTGTGCTGTCAAAGGCAGTTACTCTCAAGGAACAAAATTTCATCTTTGTTTCAGGTAAATTTAGATGAAAATCTGAATTTGCTATTGGAGTATCTAAATATCAGTAATTATTATTTTAGCTTTTTGTAACACCTTTCTCCAGGAAGCTCAAGAAAGAAAAATGTCAATGTTTTCAATACTCTCCTTCACTAGAATTCTCGAATATTGTTTTAAATACTTTTTTGACTCTACCAAAGTATCTAAATAATTGACCATGTGCTTCTTAGAAGATTCTCAAGAAAACTGCAGGCTTAATTAATGAACGGTTTAATTCAGAATCTCCATATACTTCTAAAGAGAAGTCATTTAGTGGCATGCATGTCAGGAGATTCTGAATAAAGGCAGCTAAATGATGTGATGTGAATTGCATGCTGCTTATAGAGATCAGAAAAATAATCCTGAACTCTTTCTTAACAATGAGTTTTCTCCTTATAATTTACCGTGAAAATCTCGCACCTGCTACTTTAGGACAATGGAGTCCTTTTCTGCCTGGAGCAAGGGGAAGAGGTCTTGAAAGGGATAAAAGATTCCTGGGACAGCGTACCAGCTCTTTACTGAACCAAGTTCAGTTGAGCCACAGGGGCCTCCCAGAGGTGTGGGGTACTCTTAGCCAGATAGAGCGAGGGAGTAAGAGTGTGAAACACTATGGTTTTTAGAGCAAAGAAATACATAGTTTTTGATTTTTGAAATTAGTAAAATAAACTGAGCATTGAAAATATTTCTGTACATTTTAAGAGTCATGAGAATTATTTTGCTATTTAAAATATGTCTGGTAAATGTATAAAAAGTTTTGTTCCTTTCTTCACTGACATTCGCCATTTTTTATCTTCACTTCAAGTGAGAAAACAAAGAACAGAACATTAGAGCTGAAATAGACCTAAACGTTCATGTGGAAGAAGATAATATTCTACCAGAATCATGCCACCTAAATTGAACATTTAGAAATTGATGTAACACTGTTCAACACAACTGGATTCTGAAAACAGAACTTTAAATTCAAACTTCATGAATGTGTCTCTGAACAATGGGATTTATAGTTGTAACTTACTCGATTTAATGTCAGTCAAGCAATTTCTTTTGCCATGATGGAAGAAAATCAATAGACCCAGAAATGATAATCATACCAAATCTTGGTAGACAATTGATCATACATTCAAGATGAATTGATTTTAATAAAATTAACATAGTGCTATATTTTAATTGTGCATCAGAAATGAATTACCAAAATTTGATTACTGTGTGCCATTTGAAATGACATGTAGATTTCAATATTTGACCTGATCTTTGAATAGAATCAGAAGTTTTTATAGGTTTCTTCAACGATAGGTGTCATTTGTATTGAATGGTTTGCCTCTTCCTCGGAATTACTACTATTTAGATGGAAATTTACTTACAGTCACTTTTTTTTAATAACAGCATTGGGCACAAATAGAAGGGAGAGCTGATTATATTCAATCTGCTCAGGGTCCTGGAAGCTCCTGCATTAGAAGCAGCCTTCACTCTGTAAATGGACAGCCGGACTGCCCACACCTGGAACTGTGCAGTTTCCTGTTCCTCCTACTCATACTCAACCTCAGTCGCATTACCAAACTCATATCATCCCTTGCTTAAAGAATATTTTTATATTTAAGAAAAACATGAACCTTGATATTGACTGAAAATGTTCAAAAGTGGTGTCCTAAGTCCACACTGAAAGTTAACAGAGTGAGACTAGTTTTAACAGCTGACACTGAGCCTACAAGTGAACATTCTAGAACAGATCAGCGCTGAGCTGTTGAAATCTAAAGTTTGCTTTACTTAACCACCTACATTATTGTTTCTCATTTGTCTTAATTCTCTTGAAGGTACTATCACATTTAGAAGATGCTAAGTGGCTGGAAGGATCAGTATTTTGTGTAGGAATGTCTAACCTTCAGAGAAATATCAGACTTTGAAAAAAATCAACCGCTCTTGACCCCTGTTTTAAAAAAACATACACAAGACCGTCAAAGCCACGGTTGACGACGTCTGAGTAGGGAGGAAGGTGAGTTTTCAGGTTTTTCCCCTTTTCTGGTTATTGATGTTGCGGGAAGGTAACCAGACATAATAGGCTTGGGTCCGACCCAACGATAATAAAAACGTGGAACTGGCATCTGAGGTCTGATCCCTTGAGGGTTTGTTACCGGAGGCAAAACAATCTCTACAGGTTTCAGCACAACCATTCTGTCTTCGGGGCGAGGTCTCACGAAGTTTGGGCGACGTTCGTAGGGTCTGGAGGGGGGTGTGCTCTTCACAAATGCAGGCGCTAAGGGGGTGGTGGCAGGCTTGGGCGTTCGGACCTGTGAGGACGAGCCCACTTGAGTTGTACTTTTCTGTGCAAGAGGTGTTTTTGTTGTTGGTGTCTCTGACCGATTACTATTTGCATTGGTTTCTCGATTCAGGAACGCAGCGATTTTCGATTGAATGATGTTAGTAGTGGGAGCTTTGGGCAATAATGTTTTTGATTTTTTCTTCTTCTCCCGTTTTGAGGGTTTACCCAACTCAATCCCGTCCAGCAGACCCTTTGCTGCAGCGCGGGCCAAAACGTCTTTCACAGACACGGTCTCAGATGGGTCCCGCTGCAATAAAGAAGCAATTGCTAAATGTGGGTGTTAGCTTAGTATGTATATTCCAAATGTTTATCAGTGGTTCAGAAGAAGCGAGAGAGAATATTACACTAAAAGACATGGATTTTAGGCCTGAGTCCTAATATATCCCATAAGCCTCAGCAAATGACTCTTTCGTCCTTAAACTCCCCCACTTACGGACCTGACAGGAGGAAAGAGAAGAGTTACAGAGCTTACTTCTTACATGTGAAATATATAAGCTGAAGTAGACATGACGAGGTGCTTGGAGAAGTGGGAATGGAGATCAGGCAAGCAAGGAACACTCAGTAAGAAGTATAAAGATAAAAACAGGAATTTCTCACTTTTTTGGGGGGCCACACAGTAATAATTCTTACTCCTGTCTTTAGCTGTTTATAGAACAAACACAGTACCACAAAATGCTCACAAAGGTCCTGAGAACTTGTTGTTTCTTAATTACAAGTATGATATGCATTGGGATTTTTTTCCTTACCTCCCTTGTTAGAACAGAAAGGAAACAACCATTGGTAATTTCAGATGGCTCCATTCTGAAAAATTTATCAGCAGACAACTGTATGTCCTTTAAGGAGCACAGCGGAAGGACAGGAGGGCTGAGCCTGCAGTGGGCACGAGCAAACAGTTCGTAGTTAGAAAGGCTGACTTGCCAGTGCAGAGAGACAGTAAATGGCAACAAATTTTCTTCTATTATGTTTTACCAGTCATTTCAACATAAATTCCAAATTAGGATAAAACACTGAAGCTGTACAATACTATTGCAATGTAAAAACTCTAATGTTTCATGTTAACTTGTCATTTATTCCCAAGTTCTCCATTTTAAAAAACCATGCCAAGAATGCCAACCTTTCAGCAAATTAAAAACTCTTCCCCAAGTCATTAATATGCTAACTGAAAGGCTCCCATAGCCACCACAGATCAATACGTGTAGTAGTCACAGAGGTGCAACACCTCGGTGCCCCCACATGTTGTCAAACTACACAAGGCCTGACTGACTGCCTTCTTTTGGTTACTTTTTGCAGTTACAACATAAAAATTTGGCTTAGCATTTTAACTACATTCTTCCCAATAACTTTTTGAGTATTAATGGAGGAATTATGCCGTGTTCAAGAAAGTACATAATGCATACTTCACGTCAGAAATATAAAACTCTCGTCCTGGCTGGTGTGGCTCAGTGGGTTGAGCTCCAGCCTGTGAACCGAAGGGTTGCTGGTTGGATTCCCAGTCAGGGCACATGCCTGGGTTGCAGACCAGTAGGGGGCACACATCAGGTATTTCCCGGGGCAGGGTGGGGGTGGGCATAAAGTGAGTAAGGGGATGGAGAGGTCACTTAGAATGTGGGCAAACACACATGACCTCAAATGACACGCCAAAGCATCTGGCAAATGGTGGTGGTTTAATAAGTGTTTATGCCGAAATATAGTAACAGCTGCACAGGGTCTACAGGCAAGGGAGCTAGCTGCTCCTCTCACCAACCGTGTAACCAACAAACTGAATTTCTGAGGCCTATTCTCATATATTCTCTACACAAATGGAAATAATATAAACTTTTTTTTTACTTAATGTTAGTAAAGAATACTCTGAAAATAATTGCTTCTTACCAATTTGGAACATAGCTCCACAATGTAAATATGAAAGCAGGGATTTGACAGTTTTAATTCACCGATATATTTCTAGCACCTAGAAGTGTCTAGTACATAGTAGTATTCAATAAATATTTATTTAATAAACTATGACACATTTTGACTACATATATGCTCTTTTTAAAAAGATTTTATTTATTTATTTTTAAGAGAGGGAAATGGAGGGAGAAACGGAGGGAGAGAAACATCAATGTGAGGTTGTCTCTCATGCGCCCCGTATTGGGGACTTGGCCTGCAACCCAGGCGTGTGCCCTGACTGGGAATCAAACTGGCAACGCTTTGGTTCGCAGGCTGGCACTCAATCCACTGAGCCATGCCAGTCAGGGCCATATATGCTCTTTTTTAATGGTAGTAATAGTCCATAATTAAGATTGGTCAAGTTACCGTACAGAACCTGCTCCTACATAACAAAATGATTTCCACACCCCAGTTTATAGCCCATTTTCTTTGAATAGTAACATAAGTTCATACCCAGAGTCTCACTTACACCTGACTTCGATGATGACATTTGGTAATTTTTTGAGTTGATAATATTAGGACATTGCATAATTTAATTCGAATGACATGTCTTGAATAGGCAGGCCCATTGAGACAGAAAGTAGATTAGTGGTTGACAAGAGCCAGGGGACGGGGGATGAGAAGTGACTCCTGAGTGGGCACTAAGGTTCTGTTTGGTGGGGTGAAAATGTTCTGGAATTAGTGCTGATGGTTGCACAACTTTCTGAATATACTAAAAGGCACTGAATTGTACACTTTGATGGATTACGCTTTGTGAATTGTATTTCAATTTTTAAAACTTATTAAAATAGCATGGACAGACAATAGTATGGTGCTACCAGAGGGAAAGGGGAGGTTGGGAGGAGGCAGAAGAGGGTAAGGGGGCGGTGAATGGTGTTGGAAGGAGACTGGACTTGGGGTGGTGAACACACAGTACAATGTACAGGTGAGGTGTTATAGGATTGTACCCCTGAAACCTACATAATTTTATTAACCACAGTTACCCAAATAAATTCAATACAAATTATTGAATTAGGAAGAGTTCCATATATTTAGCACATATATTATCTGTAACAATATGTAAAGGTACACCTCGTTTTATTGTGCTCCATTTTATTGCGCTCCACAGATGTTGCGTTATTTACAAATTGAAAGAAACACCGTCCACCAGTGAAAAGATTTCAACTCTTTATTGCGGTGCTCTGGAACCGAGACCGCAGCATCTCTGAGGTATGCCTGTACACACACCCATGTGGCTGATACTCGACTGGTCCACACTGGTACGGCTGTACCAGTGGTAAAAATATCATTGTTCTGGTGCCCTCTAGTGGCCCCTGCTCTCCTAGTGCCCCCTCCAGACCTTCCCATAAGAGAAAGGAACAAAGGGTTACACCTGCTCATCAAGGGACCATCAGGACCCTGTTCTAGCTGCTGGACATTTTGGGATTTGGAGGTGGAGAGATATAGGAAGAAAATTACTAACCTCATTATGCATCTTTGGATTGTTTTATTAGATACACAAATATAGGTAGGGTTTTGGTAATTTAGAAAAATAAAATTTGAGAAGAAAACCATTTAAAATTATAATTAAAACATTGTTATATTATTATAGAAATAGCTAAACATCAACAGAGTAGGATAGAATTACAGTCTCACATAACTATAATGTATATGGGATTATAACATAAGAAAAGAGTGGCATTTTAAATCAGCGGGGGAAGGAGTGAAGGGTTGGTAGGGGAGGGGAATAAAGCATGATCCGTACTTTGCGCCTTTACCAAAATAAACAGCAGATAAATCAATTATTTAAATATAAAAACAGGAAAGGAAAACTTGTAAAAAACACATAAACTGAGGATCAGTACAACACAGGCCACAAGGAAAAGACCGATGCAACTGTCTACACAGAAAGTTGAGATTTCTATATAAAGCAATTTTTAATTAAAATTTTTATTTAAAAATATCTGTGGTTCATATGAAAATAGCTAATATCCCTAACACACAATGATGAGACATAGGAAAAGAAAAAGAGGCATGACACGTGGAGAAAGCGGTAAAGAACACGAACAGGCTGCATTTATTGAACATCTGTTGCGTGCTGGGCACCGTTCAGGTGGTGAGATGCGCGGTCCCTCAGAGACGCAGTGAGGCAGTATGAGCCAGAGTCACAGCCGCCTCTCCTCTCCCTGCTCTCACAACCCCCTCTCCTGCTGCACGGAAAGAGGCACTTACCTTGTTACAGTACACTGTCCTGGGGCGCTACTCTCTCTACTCCAAAGTCAAAGCAGAGTTTAGGCAAGAAATCTTTAAGAGGACACCAGACACTGAAAAAGCTCTGTTCTTGAACTTGCTTCTTTCTGCCCTCCCTCCCTCCCTTTCTTCCTCCCCTCCGCCCGCCTCCTTTTTCCTAGTATCTATCTGAGATGAAGCTTCGCAGTAACTCACGGGGGCAGATTAACATGTCTATTTGAATTTTACAAAGTCATACTTTTTCTGACAGGGTCAATCTGGTTTTCACAATGAGAGCTAGCTCTGTAAAATAGGTAACAAATTCATCATTTTTCCATAAATTGAATAAGATAAATCTACAGATACAAAGATTTAACAGAAATATATTTAAATTATATGTGTAACATAACATTGCAGAAATAATATATTTAACAACTATTTAAGTTTATGATGAATATTAGACATCAACTTTAAAACAGAAAAAGTTACACAGTTATTTTAAGATGTGTGGGGAGTGTTTGAAAAATTGTTTTTTCAAACATTACAAAGGTGTTTGAAGTCTGCTGCTCTCACACCCTCACGATTATTTACTCCCCCCCCCACCGTGCACCTTCCAGTCAGTCAACAGCAAGTGTGCCCAAACTCACTAACAGAGAAGTGAACATTTAATCACCATGACATCTCATCCTTTCATGCCTCAGACTGGTGAGGATTTAATGTCCGATAAAACCTAGCATTTGTGAAGCTGTGGGGAAAAAAGTTTATAAAAGTATATATTTTGGTGGGAAGTCTGACAATACCAATTAAAACTTAAAATGTGCACAACCTTCTAAACTGTTAAGAATGGTTAAGTAAGATTCGGAAAAACTTATTCTTTTTAAGTTAGTATTTCTGTACTGAATTAAAAATGACGTTTTTACAATAGGGGCAAGCAAAAAAAGTTGCGCTGATAAAGTGTGATGATGCCTGAGTCCAAAACGGGGCGACTCTGGAGTGTTAGAGGTTAGCAACAAGTGATGAAATTAGACAGTATACAATACTGCTTTCCACTCTAAAGTCTACTGCTTTGGGAGTTAAGAAATAATTCTTAGAGGCCATATAGTGTACTTCCCTAAGCAATTCTTTGACAGTCTCCCCAACAAGTAATTATAAGCCTCTTGAATATATACTTTTTAATTTGAGCCCAAATGCCAGATTATTCTGTCTTTATAATATGTCCTTAAATATCATTTGTGTATTTCACACCATATTGTAGATTAACAGTTGCTTACCTGAAATAAAACCTAGTGAAATAAAATGCAGATGTCCCTCCATTTATCCCATATTACATTCGTAGAAACCTCACCCACACTGCTGCATTTGGTCATGTACCTGCAATAATTCTCTTTGCCACTAGATGGTAATTTAGCTACCACTCTGCTGAGAACCACTCAGAACAGAAGGCTGACTGTTAGTTAGCCACCAACAGGAGATACTAAATGAGGAAGTAAAACAAGAAGGGAAATACAGGTGTGATTAACATGTCCACTTGTGAATGGGCGAAGGGAAAATATCCAATTAAAAGAAGGAAGCAAATCATCTGCATATTAAGAACCTACTACAAGAATGAAAGAGAAAGTTCAAAACCTGAGCAGTAAGTAAAAAGTAGGACGCGGTTTTCGACACCTTATTGTCACAGTCTTAGGAGCTACCTAGTGGCACAGATTCTGCGATCTGCTCCTCATCTCCAGGTCACAGCGCAGTGGCAGCACTGCTGGTGTCTTCTCTCCCCAGTGCACTGCGGTGTCTCACCCGGAAGCTACCACGGTTACTGAGGCGACTGTGACCTTAGTCCTTGTGGGTGCCAAAGGCCATAAGGAATGTATGTTTTCAGGTTATAAACATCCAATTTTCTCTCCAGTTTCTCGGGTTATTTTATATACTTATTTTTCTTCTACTGAGGCATGGATGTATCTAATGTCAGGATACAATGTTTAGACTCAATTTTTCCAGAAACCAATCCAGTCAAGCCACAATGGCTTTCGTTTTACCAATAATAACAGGAATCTAGTATACAAGAGAATGCTTATACCAAGCCATTGTAAAAAGTTTTAAGAAGATGGGCTATTGGGGCATATTAAAGTCTAACAAAAACGAAATGGAATGTCTTCATAAAACTTAGAAAATCATGTTTTCACTTTCAAAAATATTTGTTTGAGTTGTTTAGGAGAATCCTGTCCTTTCTTACCTATAACATTGCGTTTTAGTCCCAAGGTCTTGAAGTTCCAGTGCTTTCTTAACAACAGCTTCGTTCTCTTCCGGGTAAACTGAGCATGTGCAGTAAACAACTGCTTGAGCTTTAGTAACTACATTTAAAGAAGAGGTAATTAACATAATGACCCCATTGACAATTTTACAAAAATTTGCTGTGTTTCCAAGCTTCTGTACAATACTGCATGGCTTTGAAGGCAGTGATTCCCACAGACGTTGGTATGGCTACCCTCTATAGCACATACTAATTATACAGTCTGCGGCCAATAAGTAAAGTGAATCTAACTGGACTGTATGGAAATTGAATCGATGTGACCGACCTAGTTGCAAACAAAAAAAAGTAAATACTGCAGATTACCAAGAGCTATTACTTCCAGCCATTCTTCCGCAAGCCATATCACATAACTAGTTAGAAGGACTCTAGAAACAAACATCGGTGTGAATCTCAGTTCTGTTGCTGCTGTATGCACCTGGGGAAATAACTTAAACCCTCGGATTTTTCATCTTTAAAATGAGGTACTGCAACTCATTTATTTACCTTTGTCAAGCCCCTGCTGTGTGGTAGGCACTGTTCTAGCCATTTGAGATGCACAGACAGAAATCTCTGTTACTGGGGAGCTTACTTTCTGTGTTTTATTGACATTATAAGACACAAATAAGAAAATTATATACTGTTGTTAGGAGTTGATAAATGCTATAAAGAAAAACAAAGCAGGAATGGGGGATGTCTCATTTCAAGAGACGATATTGTAATTTTAAACAGAGTAGTCAGAGAAAGGATCAAAAAAATTGTTTATCAACTTGCTAATCTTCCAACTAACTTACTTCATAGATCATATACAAAATTATCATGTTTAAATTAATGTTTGTTAGTAGCATCAAAAAGGTGGACCTTTTCTGTGCTTTACATTTTGCTTTATATCTACCTTATGTATGCTATATCTTTATGAACTAAATTATCAATTATCAAAAGATGGTCCTTATAACTGTGAATAAATTTAGTTTTAAATCCTCATTTTAGAAATCATATCCTTCTTGCTGCATACATACCCTTAGAGACCTAGGCTTTCCCCTGGGTAATCAGCAGCTCAGAGGCAGCAGAAGACAGCAGCTGGGACCTGACTGATGTCACACAGTCGGACCTCTGGCAGGCTAAAGGTATCTTCTTGGCCTAAGTTGCATTGCAGTTCCTAAGCTGTAAGGTAGAAAGACCCCCTACTTTCCCATGAAATCAAACATGGGGACACCAGAAAAGACCTCAGAGCTGTCCTCAAGACCTGAGGAAATTATTCTGTACCCTTTCGTCACCTCCAATCAGTCAGCTCCCAACATGACGCAGAACCCAAGGGTCTTGAGATTTTGTCCCATTATCTGTCACCTATACATCATCAAGGAATTTGGGCTTTTGAGCATTAGCTTCCTATCCTCCTGGATGGTGCCATTTATCAATAAAGCAGCCAATATTTCTCCACTGCAGTCCTCGGTGTGTAGTGTTTGGCTCTGCTTGTGCCAGGTGGGTGAACTCTGCTCTGTAACACCTATGCTTACCTTTCTGCTCTGTAACACCTATGCTTACCTTTGAGCCTTTGAAGGTCAGGATTTATTCACACTTATATGCCAACAGCTAGCTTAATGCCTGACCTAGATAGGCATTTTGTAAGCATGTGCTGAATTAATAAAAATGTATTTCATTTCTCAGAGACTTTCAGATTTCCACGCCCATGTATACTCAGAATCTAAATGGTACTCAAATCTAAATGCAGTGACTGAAACAACAGTATAAATACTTAAAGAGCCATGTTACGCAGACTTGTAGCTCTCGATTCTCTATCTAGCACTAAGAGAAATAAGAGTTGATTAAAATTGGATTGTAGAAGAGTTGTAAGGGGCAGGCACAGTGACAACAGAAAAATTACATCAAGTAAGCCCAGGAAAAGAAGTAGAGAAGATGAAACTGTACAACAATGGATGCATATAATTATTTCACTTCAGCATTAACCATGCCTGCTCACCTCTGTTAAAAAGGATAATAAAACATTATATTTTTTAAGGGACTTAAATTAGTAAAAATAAATATTCTGTTACTTGAAGGTGCTAAGACTGAGTGTTCTGGGAAATTCACTTAGAGTTCCTACCTCACTGCCTGCCTATAGTAGAGAAATAATATACTAATGTTTCTAAGATGTACAACACATTTTAAGACTGAACTTACATCTCATTGCATGTGTTAGCTGTTCATATTGCTGTTGGGCAAGGACAGTAAGTTTATCTTCTGGTATGCCTCCTTGAGAGAAATCTTTAAGTAAATCTGTATCTAAAAGTAAATAAATGCTTTAAATTATAACAGTATTAGATGTTTTCCATATATTGCTATTATCACATTATTCAACGTTTTGATCATTTTCCCTATTAATGAGAGTTTTCATGGAAAATATCAAAAGACAGTATTGCAAAAGTGTATGCTATGATAGAAATGTACACTTGAAAACTTTATGGTCCTATTAATACCAGCATTACCCTAATAAATGTAATTAAAAATAAATATAAATAAATAAAAGCACTAGCCATTTAAAATGACTTAAATATTTTTGCTTTAATATTTAGTTTTAAATATTAAAAACTAAATTGACAAAGGTAATTTTGTGTAATACATTTTTTTCTCCAAGCTCTTATGAGATAGTCCTTCAACTAGCCAAGTAAGTCATTTAGATACAGAAAAAAGAATGCAGTCGGTCTAGAGACTGAGTATGAAAGAACTCAGAAGAATACAACTTTAAAAATAAAGTTACCAGAAGAAATTTTGGAAGAAAAAAATTAAGAGTAGCAAATGTA